>CM039679.1:11042758-11147758 GCA_022537955.1 Schmidtea mediterranea
CAACTTCAGACCAGAATATTAACTCGATAG
The DNA here is from genome assembly GCA_022537955.1 of Schmidtea mediterranea. Lineage (NCBI taxonomy): Eukaryota > Metazoa > Platyhelminthes > Tricladida > Dugesiidae > Schmidtea > Schmidtea mediterranea. The sequence goes on from CM039679.1 coordinate 11,042,789, forward strand.
AATCTCGGATTAGTTTATATGGCAAATTTCATTGTATTAATAATACCTATTCCACGACTTAGATAAATTAAAATAATATATGCAATATAGTTAATCAATTTATGACCTTTGGACAAACGCATTATAATAACTAATCCGGGCTAATGTAACGTTTAATGTAGAGTCAAACCCACCCTGTAAGACGAATATTAAAATTAACTAATTCAATCAACATATACAAAATTCTTCTCTAAATTTCAACTTATGCGATTATTCATGAAATTTAAATTTATTGTACAATAGATCTGGTGGAATGCATCTCGTGGACGATGAATCCCGCCCACACCGCCGCTAAATATCGACAGGCAATGTGGGATGAGGTATCTATCTCCCCGTGAGAAAACCCAGATTCGAGAGGCAGGATGGAACGGAAGACACGAGAGAGCCAAAATACCATCAAGCGTGAGCCTAGGCGGAACCGGGCTGCGAACTCGAGAACAGGCGAAGATATCTGGCCCGATTCGAAGCTCACCAGAGGAAACAAATCAGGAAGTGAATCGGCCCGTCGACACTCTCACCGATCAACAACGACACTCGCGCTGCTTATCCGAGCACGATGGTATGCCTCGTCATATCAGCATCCCATTCGAGCTCGACAATCCACAGGTAAATCAGCCCAACTCTCAATAACGTACGGTGCCAAAACACACTTTCTGAGTAAACGAGCACGAATGGAGCCCAACGACCGAAATGGGATCACTCTTGTACTCGCAGGTTCACCGAGACGGAAAGCCCAAGAGAACCGGCGTCCACCTAGTTTCAAGATACAATTGATTTTCCAACATTGTTACTAAACGTTGGATAGTTTAAATATAGAGTGCTGTTGTCATGATTTCTTTATTTTAAAATTAGTATAAAAAATCATTCGCTTAATAACACTCCTTTACGCGGACGCTAGATAAAGTACGCCTAAAACTGTTGACCCATAACTCATATTCATTATAATCGTCTTCAAATGAGAACTGAAGTTTCAGATACTATTTTTCCCTTTTTAGAAATGGACCAATAAAATCTAAGCAGGGCTGAAGACCACGAAAAGGAAAAACAGACTTCCATCGACAAATGTTGGAGATGACCCGAGAAGTCCAGCGCATCAAATCAACATGATAGAACCGGTCAAAGCAAAGCTCTATACGAACGATAACCGCCACTCAGCGTGAATGGCTAGAAAAAACGTGGTACATGGCCCATGAAGGACACAAATTCGAGATTAAAAGTGGCATGACACCTGTCAAGAAAGCCGAATCCGCACGTACCCGTTGGTCTTCGCTCAACGCCTCAGTTGGCATATTCTGATGTCTACTAGCGCAACTAAACCTAGCAATAAAACGCCCTCAAAGCACGCCCAGGAAAATTTTGAGCGCTGCAGGCGTCGAGCCATGAGATCACGGACAAAATCAACTGAAAGATTCGTATAAAATTTAGTGTTGTTTAAATGTCTATGCGTTGTTAATTTATAATCATGATAAACAAGTCCGTGAATGCATAAAAACTTCAATCAAAGAAAGAGAGATAATGGGACTATACATGTAAATGAAGGGACCAAGAACATAAAAGCGCACATATGCCTTCCTATCGTGGTACGTTGAAACCCGCTATGGGATCGGGCCTTAGAGTTCCATAACTGGCACTCCTATACCGGAGGTTACATTACAACGTTGCCTTCGCAACGGCTAACCATCTGGGGGCAAAGACAATATTTTCATATGGGGTCAAAGACATGGACAACCCCAAACCCCAAACAGTATATAGCACGAAAACCCGCACCAGCATACTTCAAATACAACATACACACCAACAAAACACTCTAAAATTTGAGAGAATATGTGGGGTTACTGATTTAGTGGTCGATAATGGCAGTTAGTTAAGATATGTCACCGCAGACCATGTCACCGCTGGAACCACATTACCCCTCCCCAGCCCCCCCGGGAAAAATATTCGCGCTATAGCCACAAAAGTAAAAGTTTAAAAAGTACAAAAAATTTTTACAACAAAGACCAATGACACATTCAAGGTCATTGAACAAAGACCATGACTCATCAAAATTTTTAAACAAGACCGGTGACGTCATTCAAGGTCATAGGATGAGCTCGATAATATATTTTCAAGTCATTGGATGACTCATCATAATTTTCAGGTCATTAGATGACTCATCAACATTTAAACAAAGACAATGACTCATTCAAGTCATTGATGACTCATCATATTTTTCAAGTCAATTGAAGAACAGACCACATGACTCATACAAATTTTTTTTTTTTTAAAAATTTTCTATGTGAAAAGTACAACGATTTCCTATGTCAACGCTGGACCAAAAAAGAAGAATATTTTCGAAATTTTCCAAAAATTTTCTATGTTGAAAAGTACAAATTTTTCAAGTCATTTAAAATAGTAGGTCACAGTCATTCAAATTTTTTTTTTTTTTGTCCAAAATTTTTCTATGTTCGAAAGTACATTAATTGCCAAGATCATTCAAGAATTTTTTCAATTTTTCTATGTGAGTACACGGATTCCTATGTCACCCGCTGACCAAAAAAGATAGAATATTTTTCGAAATTTCAAAAAATTTTCTATGTTGAAAGAAGCGATTTCCTATGTCCAACCGCTAGCCAAAAAAGATAGAATATTTTTTCGAAATTTTTCAAAATTTTCTACTGTTTGAAAATAACATATTTTCAAGGTCATCAAAAATTTTTCGAAAAATTTTTTCTATCTTTAAAAAGTACAAAACGATTTCCTATTGTCACCGCTAGACCCAAAAAAGATAGAAATTTTTCGAAATTTTTCAAAATTTTTCTATGTTGAAAAGGTACATATATTTCAAGGTCATTCAAAAATTTTTTCAAAAATTTTCTATGTTAAAAGTACACGAATCCATGCACCGCTAACCAAAAAAATAGAAATATTTCGAAATTTTTCAAAATTTTTCTATGTGAAAAGTACATAATTCAAGTCATTAAAAATTTTTCAAAAATTTTTCCTATCTTTAAAGAGTTACAGCGATGTCCTATGTCACCGCTAGCCCAAAAAAGATAGAATATTTCCGAAAATTTTTTCAAAATTTTTCTATGTTGAAAGAAGTACAGTTTTTCAAGGTCATTCAAAATTTTCCAAAAAATTTTTATCTTAAAAGTACACGGAATTCCTATGCACGCTAGACCAAAAAAGATAGAATTTTTTCGAAATTTTTTCAAAAGTTTTCTATGTTAACAAGTACATATATTTCAAGGTCATCAAACAAATTTTTCAAAAATTTCATCTTTAAAAGTACACGATTTCCTATGTCACCGCTAGACCAAAAAGATAAAATATTTGTCGAAATTTTTCAAAATTTTTTCTATGTTGAAAAGTAATATATTTTCAAGGTCATTCAAAAATTTTCAAAAATTTTCTATCTTTAAACAGTACATCGATTCCTATGCACCGCTTAGACCAAAAAATATAAGAATATTTTCGAAATTTTCAAAAAATTTCTATTTGAAAGTACAAATTTTTCAAGGTCATCTTAAAAGTAGGTCAAGGTCATTCAAATTTTTTTTTTTCAAAATTTTTTTCTATATTGAAAGTAGCAATATCTTTTCAAGTCTGTCAAAAATTTCTTTCAAAAAATTTTTCTATGTTTAAAAGTACAACAACATTTCCATGTCACTGCTAGAAACCAAAAGAAGATAGAATATTTTCGAAATTTTCAAAGAAATTTTTCTATGTTGGAAAAGTGACAAATATTTTTTTAAGGTCACGGATTTTTTAATCATTTTTCAATTATAAATATCTATTACTTTTATAAGTATATAAGTATTTTTGTAAATTTAATTGAATTTATTTTTTAAAATATATAAATTTTTATTTATTAGTTATAAATATTATTATTATTAGTATGAGAAACGAGACATATACAACAAATGTATTATTAAAGAACAATTCTACTATAAGTGATTGTCTAAGAGCTTTATTCATAGCCCAGTCCACATAATTCCGATATCGGCGGCGCAACAATGACATCCTCACAAACGGTATCGGTTCCATATCTTTTGACAAATGTTTTGTTCGATATCCCATAGGAACTCATCTATTACAGTAAATACCATATTGATGTATGATGAAATATCAATCTGGAATTATGATGCGGCTAGCCCATGAATTCCATGTATTCTGGATAATGAGAATTGCAGACGTTCTTTAATAACTTAAAATAATCATCTAAAGCAAGTATAAATAATAATGATTAATAATAAATACCGTAATGTTTAATTTCATTTCATAGCTTGAACTCGCTCGGTACAGATCAGTTTTAATGATAAAAAATGAAAATAACAATTACTTTTATACTAATTTAGACAACAGCAACACACATCTTTAGCTGATAAACAAAATATTAATTATAATGTTTGAAAATGATTAAGAAATTTAAGATCAATATATAGTTTTAATATGGCCAACTCAATTGTTGTAACCGTTCAAAGGTAAATGTCAAGATCTATGTCCTGATACCGCTGTATTGATGGATATTTTGTATATGAAGCATAGGCCAGGAATATTTGAAAACTCCAGTCAAAAGATTTCTGAAAGACATGAGTAATTTTAGAACTTCCGTATTTGAAACATACATATGAGACTTAAAAAGAGGCTAAAAACGAATAAATGAATGATATTATAATATCTAAATAAGACCATGGTACTATCAAAAATGAGATTAAGAAAACATATTAGAAAATTGAAAGAAATTCGTAAACTTAATGAAAAAATGATGAATCAGAGTTCAATATAGTATAAAATTTTTATTTCTAATAAAAACAACTGAATCAGTTCAATCGTATAAGAAATAACAACAACACCTCAGTACAGTGGCGGCAACAGCTTGAAAGGAAGTTAACAGTGCCAACAATATCATTCTTCATTCCATTAGTATATTTTAACATATTTTTTAGTATTTACAATGATTCTGATTGGTCGAATATATATAAATAAAGCTTACAGCTTCTGTAATTTTTAAAAACATGCCAAGAAACTAAATTTGTTATAACTTTGTGTGAATGAGCTGGTCTCTAATCAATAGGAGAAGAAGATGACATCAATTAAAAACAGAAATTTGGTAAACCGTACCGAGAAAATCGTTGAAACAATGCCATGATTAAGAAAAAATTCTCAATTGCCCACCATTGGAGAGAAAGAAGGCATTCCAAATCAATATTGTAGTTACAGTGGTTGAATGAAAATAATAAATGATGCGAATAATAGTAGATTAAGTACCAGTGAAACACATGATATTAAAATCTGATTCCGACTACGAAATAATTCCAATGTCTATAGAAGGTATATTTACTTAATATTGTATTTTATTATTATTTAGGTGATAGACAACAAAAAATTGATGCGTGGGTAGAAATCAAACGGTGGATGACAGCTATTATTCAAGTGCGCAGATAGCCAAAAAAGCTCTGATATTATATCGAGAATTGCAAATTATTAAAACTATTCATGAGTATCTGTTTTGATATTTTATGTAACATAGTTTAATCGTGAAAGATTTTAATAAATATTTCTTTTGTTATTATTATAATAAGAAACTAATTTTAAAGATATTGATTATTACAGTGACATTGTTCATGCACCACAAGATCTATCATAATATTTTTCTATATAATGACAATACAATCTTAAATTCGGTAGGCTCATCTTTTCGGTAGCTTCTTCAACATCATTAATATTTTCTTCAGTAGTTCAGTATCCTCAATAATTCCTTCAGAAATCATTAATATTCAGTAAGTCTCCATCATTAATAATCAGTATATCCCATCAATTAACAATTCATCACTCTGAACAGTCAGATTCGCAATCCGATCTTTACTCAATGCTTCAACTACGAGTCAACATATCCCTAATTTTAAACAACGCGTTATTTTCTTCAAGTTTATCAACAAAAAAGTTTAAATACTTCTAAACCTAAATAATAATATTTTAGACTTATATTACCTTTTCAGACATCATTTAACAGTATTTAAAACTACTTATAATTTGGTTTATAGAATAACAAAGAAACATTAATACATTTATGTAACACTAAACACTAAAAACTGTGAAACTAGCAGTAACAATTTTCCAGATTGAAGAAAACATCATTTTGATCACTTTAACCTTGATTGTTATTGTTAAATACCAGTTTCCTGTTCTTTGAAACCTAATTTCGTTAAATGCATCCATAATATTGGTAATATTGACTCGTTGAAAAAAGCATTTTCATTGCATTTAAATTGGAATGATCTTTTGAACGGTATATCAATATCCTTGATATCTAACATGATAGAGGCCAGCGATAGATTGAAATGAGTCTTAATTGAGTTTGAACGGATTTGCCAATTGCATATCCTAACCAGGCTCCTAAAAAATACATTTTATAATTGTGGAACATCTGAACTGGTTGGACGCTTAATTCTTGATCATATTTATTTATGATTTTTAGAAGGTGTGGACCACTTTTATAACCCTGACAGATACTGATAACCATCAGAAACATGCATGTTTAATGCATTGATAATTGCATGTTAAGTGCGATGACGTAGTAAATTTAAGCTCGTTATTTTATGATTTTACACATTCATCTATTTAAAATGTATTATTATTAATGATTATTATTATTCAATATATTGTAATATTACTATTATTAATTATTATTACATACAAATAAAATTACTATTATTACTTTCATATTATTCCAAAACTAACACAAAAACTATAATATTATTACCAACACTAAAAAATAAACACTTATTATCAAACACTAAAAACAAAACAAAAATAAAATTCAAAACATTTATTTTTCGAAAAAGTTGGTATTCGAAGAATTCTAACTATTTGCCCAAGGACCATTCCACATAAGCGCTGGTATCTCGAAAATCGCAGCAGCTACATGCATCCCCAGAAGCAGGGGTATTCGGGTTCCATCTACCTTTGTCTTGTCAAGCTTAATATCCCATAGAGCTTGATCAATTAGTTTAAAAATCAAGTTGGTGGTTGTATAGACCAAATCTGGGAATTAACTGATCAGGCTGGTCTTGACTATTGCTCTGAATGTTGAGATAGAAGAAGATAACCTTCCATAAACGGCCTGATATTTATCTGGAAACAAAGAATATAATATAAAAAATAAATATCAATTTATCCATAATTTTCGAATCTCTTTTTTGCTTATATTTGTACCGTCATCATAATATTTTCCATTTTAAAAAATGAAATAAAAAAGAATAACCAGTGTTTTAATCACTCATTAGCCAAAGCATATCGACAATCGTGATTTCATTTGATGTCAAAAATAAACAATATTTTGAACTCATAGATTTCGCACTACCCCTAATATGACTATTTTGCACTAGCAAACACGTTAAACACACATTGGTGTATTTTAAAAGCCTTCATGCAGGAAATAATTCTGTTTCGAAACATACAAAGACATTTGTTGACATGTTATGTATATTGATATTTGTTATATCCATGGTAACGTAATTGACTGTATTTTAAGAATCCCTTTATTCTAATAATTGTAAATTTATTGACATCTAAAAGGTTCTTCAACATCTCCATGATTCTGCAATTTCCTGATTTGAAAAAATAGTATAGGGTAATTTTCCACTCCTACTACAATTGCTGGGGTTTACCATTTGGAAACGTCATTTTTGATAATCGAAAGTCCTTTATAATTTACTATTTGATAACATAATTAAACAATAATGAAATATTTAGCTATATTATAATGAGTTTGTTAGGAAGAGTTCATTAAATCCTATGAATATAAACAAAAAACCTAATAATATACAAATTTAATAATGGACTTAAGAAATGACGCTGTATATCAAATCGCGGCCAAGGAGTGGTAAAAATGTTTTGTATGTGAAATTACTGAAATCGTAATTAATTTCAAAAAACCAATTCACAGATTTATTGGCATAGGGTGCAATGAGAACAAATGGATTAGACTCAGTGATAATTCTGTAATATTGAAATAACATAAAAATAGTAAAGGGTTCGATAAAACTGTCAAGTCTAAGGAAAGGTGATGTCATCAATTATTGATGATTTGTATCAGGAACTAATAAAGAAAGGAATTCAATAATTTATTGCACAAAAATCAGTAGACATGTTGGTGTTACAGGAATCTTATATCTCAAAATTCTTGTTCACCAGGGTGTCACATCGAACAAGGAATTAATGTCAATATTTAGTTATTTTTCAAGAATCCTAGAGATGGGCAACGAGTATTGGATTTCATGCTCGACAAGCCATACCCTATAATCGTAAATTTTCTCACAGGTCATCAGATGCTACAAAATCACTCACATGGATATATATTCCTTGATTTCACACCAACAATTTAACGATGATTTACGGTAAAAACAGATTATTTTCAAAAAGAAGGTGCCATGGTAATAACAAAGTTGAAAACTTAACAGTAAAAATGTTTATGAAACCAGGCTTAAAATTACCGAAAACTTAGACGAAAGTATTAAAAGACTAAAATAAAGTTCCAACCAAAACCATTATACACCATCTAAAAGCTAATAAACCGAGAATCCCTGCAATGAATCTTATTTCGAAAAACATATTAAAGAGTAAGAAAGTTAAAAATGTTAAAAAATCATAGGAGTTTTCCCATATGTAATGCAGTGTTAAAGGCTCGAGTAAAAAGAATGTCTATTTTAACAATCATTTCCAACTTTTGTCGATTAATTTAACTCAAAATTCCTATTCAAATATAGTTAGAGGTAAAATTAAACAGTAATTCTGAAAAAACTAGTATTGGAATAAACATCGTAAGCCTTGTTACGCTATTAAATAATAAAAAATCGTAAGCAATGAGATAAAATCATATTATAACAACAAGGTGTTTATCGGAGCAATGTTACATAGCAAATTATCATATTATCACAATGAACGATGGCAATCATTACCAAAGTTAAATTAAATTTAAATCATTCTTGTTGTAATGAGAAGATTGGACGATACCCAGAGAACGAAAGCAGGTTCGGTGAGTGGCAAAGTTAAAGAAAAGAGATCCCAAATTCGAAAAAGGAAACGCAAAAGTGGTTGTCAGATCAGCTTGCGTACAGTTTAAACAAACCGATGCGGAAACAGATTCCGAACAAACTTAGTAAGACATTCGGTAGTAATGATTTATGGCAAATGGATTTGATGGAGATGAACTGATTCCGAAATTAACAAGGTATAAATAATTTTAAACGTGTATGATTTTCAAGTTCCTTGTTGCCCGCGGTCTACCACAAAGACAAAATCGCAGAGGAACATATCTAAAGCAATTAACTCAATGTTTAAAAATGACTCCAGACAATGTGCAAACCGATTTAGGTTATATTATTATAATTTATATTATTATATTATTATTATATTATTATATTATTTATCATTATTATTTAATGATATAATAGCAAGGAGTTTACAATAGTAAACGTTAAGCAAATCCTGGAATCGCCAAATAATAAATCATTATTCCCTGTACAATTCCAATACAAACCGCCACAGTAAAATTTAACCGGAACATTGAGGGAATACGATGAAGAATATTTCGTGCATCAAGGAAAAATATGGATAAATGTATACGCGAAAATACTTGTTAGTTATAATAATTATGATCACATCGAGGCCTGATTGGTTTGAGACCCGTAATACAGCTCAAACCACGAGTGCAGTCTAAGAAAGTTACAGACAAAAGCCGAAATAAAAGTTTGTGATTCACGTGTTTAGAATAGTAAAATCGCTCACCTTTCATCAAAATTCGTAGTAATTGGAGTGATGAGTATTCAAATACTAAAATAAACTACAGAGTCCTGTAATTATTTTTATTGAAAGATAGTGATAATCAAGTAATACAAGGGACAATCTATGTAAACAGGAATTACAAGTTATTTCCAAACCTACAGGCAATCAGTAAAAATATTGAAAACTAAAAGGGGTAGGATAAACAAACTATTCAATGGCATGGATATCAAACCCTTTTGATATCATCAAAAGAGCCTAGTAAAATGAAGTTTCTATACAATTTTACGCTGAGTAAAGTTGCCCACTAGATCCATCCGGAAAACAAGCGAATAAATTTATGGTTGATCTTCAAAATCCTATGTATTACAGGAATTGGAATTGCTTTGCAAGACTTACATTTGTGGACAATACACCCATTTATAAGTCACTGTAAAATCGGTACAAGAAACGTGTCCCAAACCTGTAGTGGTATTTCACAAATCAATAATAATTGAACGCATATTGTTCATATCCCGATCAGATTTTTAGATGAAAATAATGGCAGTTTTTTCAAAGAGGATTGAATATTTGTGATTTTAGCCATTTACAATAAATTGAAAGTATTGAAGGATGCCAAGCGAATGGTAGGTGATAAGCTTAAACACGTGTCGGTACCGAATACCAAAACGTTTCAAAACATTATCGATGTCGGTCCTGTGAATGAAACATTCAAAATAACTGTATAAATATATATGAGCTGTGGAAGGATACATTTACATTACTAATGAAGTATATATTGAAACACTGGAAAGAATTACATAAATATAATTTCATTAAATGTTACACATATTAAAACTATGAATTTCTTAAAAGATGGAATAGTGTAAATCATCTGAATAATAATATTTGTGAAGTTAACATTTGATAAAAATTGGCTAATACATGGGATTAGATAAGCAAACATACGAGCAAAGGTGCTTGGTGTACCAACCAAATAATAAACATCATAGACAAATTCATATATACTAACATCACATCCTGATAATGTGGTGATCTTTGGTCTCTCTATGAAATCTGTTGGTTGATAAACTAGACCAGGATGAAGTTGATCAATATAAATATCGATAATCCCATGTACTTACCGGTATCAAGTCATGTATAAAACAATATAAAAATAAATATTCTGAATAGTGGTAAAGTTATGTGAATTAGTAAAGATACAAAAACTCATTGACATTACATTCCGTAAATTAGATGGCCAATAACGATATATCAGTATGTTAGTGTAGCCAAAGTGTGCGTTCCAATACCAATTCATTGGTAACAGAGAATGAACTGATGTTGAGAACAATGTAGATTTGCACTCCTATTCAAAGACGCCTTGGTCACGTTGGTATGAAAAACTGCCTAAAGATTGAAATGATATCAGCAAACTAATACCAATCTCTGAAATCAAATCCATTATCAGAGTAGGGAAGTGCAGCGTATTCATGATAAATCAAGCACCGGCTCAAAAACTAAAAGACATCAATAAACAATAAACAGAACGAAGAAAAGACATGGAAACTGAATAAAGTTCAAAAATGATGGGTAAATCTGAATTTGTGCTTCATTTGATAGACTATCTCCCAGGCGGTAATTGAAATGGGGGCCTTTGAAGATGTATTCCGATGAATTCTATTATGAATACGTAGAGGCACTACTGATAAAAGATGAAGATTTTATAATAATGGTCCAAACCGTGCGATATATCTAGATTAGGAACGATACATGGTGAACTTTCAAGGTCAAGTAGTTTGTAGATAGAACAGAGAAGAAAACCGTTGTGGAATCCTAGTGATGTATACCAATACAATTCTCGATTTCCATAGCACTGTAAAACGGATGCAGTTTCTCGGATTTAATAATTATCAAGATTGAGGGTGGTAAACAGTACATATATTCACAAAAGCTCTAATTTAGAAAACTATTATAAATTACAATAGCGATACTAAAAATACAATGTTTAAACTCCTAGTATGTAGTGATGATGACAGGAAAAAGTGGATTAAAAGGTTTGAAATTATTTACCATGGTGCTCATACATTAACAACATCCGGATTTTTATGGATCAAACCGAAATATTTACTCCCAGAAATTAATGTACACATTAGATTGAAAAGATCTTGATTCGCATTATCACTAACAAGTGGCTACCAACAGCACCAATTCTTCCATTAGTTGATGCAAAATTATTGGTAAGAAGAAGTTCGTGTGAGCACCTCTGTATAGCATGTCCATCAACTCGGGCCTAATCTAAGCAATGCAATCATATCCATTGAAAACAAAGGAAATTGGTCAATTGCAATGCAAAGTTCACAAATCTTCTATAACGGAACAACATATGAAGATAGACAAAACCTCAACATTATAATTGGTAACATTCTCAAAGTGAATCCATCGATAGAGGATCACATACTTAAACATCGTGGCTCATTTTTCAAAAAACTTGGAGTAACATCGCAACTCTTATCGAAAAAATAGGATTAAAAAACTAGACTCAAATTCGAAAAATGATATATGTGCACGAATATAGCCAAGTATACGTGATGAATATGGTTATTGATAAAACCTTAATTGGTGGAGTATAGCACCCTTGAAAGATTTAAAAGCAAATATCCATCTTTACATGTTTGGCACCCGAATCTTGTGATATCTAAATCATAGTCAATACCGTCCAAAAATGAAATATTACCGTATAATATAAAGTGACTAAAGCCTACATCTGAACCGGTACATGTTGTAATATATGGAGTATTTGAATAATGAGGTTCAAATAACTGCAAACAGAACAGTGTTGGTTTGATGGGGTTCTTTATAAAAAATGTGTATAGATAAAAAGGATAATTAATTCAATGGAGTAGTTTTTCAGGTATTGAATTAAGACAATTAACGAAGTAGTCGGTTCAGCGTCTATTTGAATTGGAAAACCCAAATACTAGGACATGAATTTTTTAGGGGTATTTCCTCTTGATAAAATTCCATATTACGTTAATAATCAGCCAAATCGTCAATACTCAATGTCCTCATCTCGTGGAGAACATTGGTGTACAATATATCTTGAAACCTTACAAACGATGATTGAGAATTTTGATCCTAAGTGGAGTTCTATTCATCGCGGCTTTAAGATGTATATCGCAAAACTTATACGAACGTAAATCCTATTTCATCAAATAAAGACTGAGTATCCAACACCGATGACATTAACATGTGGTCAAACATTGTCTAGCCTTGGTTATTATACCAACGCGGCATTTGAATGAGATAAGTAATAAGTTAATAGTTATCTGATCTATGCTTTTAACTATTAACATTGTTATAATATATTTTTATTATATTATATTTTATATTATTTATGATTATTATTAATATATTATTAGTTTTAATTAATTTTATTTTTATTATTATTACTATTATTATTAATAATTTAATGGTCAAAAGACAATGCGTGATAGAGTGCGTGACACAAAGACAGTGCAATTATAATGCATGATCATCAAATGAAATGGTCATCAACACAAAATTGAATAAAGAAACACATACAAACAAAGTATGATGTGATTACAAGAACGCATGCAGTTCACAAGTGTATGACTGTGTGTGTTTTACAAAGGAAAAACCACAACATTACACACTATAGGCTGCATGCTAAAAATCTCTCACCTATTATGTGTGTATTGCTTAAATTGATTGGCTAATCCTGAAAATTGATTCCCTATTTATAAATAATTCGACAAGATCGCAAAGTTCAACAAAATATTCACAAATTTCAAATAACAACAAATATTCAAATGGAGAAGAAACAGTATTACCCTTAGCAACAATATTAGCGGAGGGGAGAAACGGATAATTCTCGTCTCATTTATAATTATTACACCATTTATATTTATTATTAGTACATTTAATATGGGATCGAAGTGTCATGCCGGAAAAAAGAAACGAAGTTATATAACGATATAGGAAATTTATTTATTAAATATTAATTATTATTATTAATGTAAAGTATTGGTACACAACGCACGAACGACGGAAAATCATGAGTTTGCAAGGAATAGAGTGAAGATCGAAGATCGAATCATACGGTAAATTAATGATTGATTATATATTATTATTTTAGAAAACCATTAGTAGAATACAGTGGATGGAGAATAGGAAAATGCCGCATTCCCGGCCGCTCCGATGGTCCTGAGGAAGAATGAATGACACGAATCAGAATGCCCGATACGAGAGACACGCCGATTTCCTGGGTGAAATATATGCTATATAATCACTCATCCAGTGATCCCACAATTATATCCCCCCCCGTTCTCTGGGAAGAGCGATATGGATGCATCCGTTCTCAGGAGCGAAGACAGCTCTACAGATGATGAACTAGTATAATGAGGAGTTTTAATTTATTTTATTTATTTTTAATATTTGTTAATTATTAACATTTGTTTTATTTTATCCATTGATTAAATAATAATAATAGTTATAATAATTGATAAACTTTTATTCGAAAAATTACTTGAATACTTTAGTGTGAAACTTTTATGGAAAAATAACTATATTGAAATAACTATTATTGTAAAAACTGTATTTAAAAACTTATGAAAAAATATATTGCAATACTTTTTTGAAAACTTTTTGAATACTTATGAGAAAAACAGGATTGAATACTTTTAATTTAAGATATATTCTGAACACTATATTGAAACAAATATATTGAAAACATTATATTTAAATTATTAATTGAAAATTATATTGAAAACATATAATTGGAATACTTTTTATTGGAATAATTTATTGTAAACTTTGAAATACCTTTATTGAAATCTTTTATGAAAAATTATGAAATACTTTTATTGAAATTTTATTGAAAATAGTTGAAAAATATATTGCAAACACATAATATTAAATATTTATATTATTACAAGCAATTGATATCCGCAAAGTACTGGAGCTGCTCTTCAGCGGTCAATTCTTAGAAATGCCACTGCTGAACATGAGCGAGTACTAGGACCAAAAATTATGGCATCAAAGATTTTTATACCCTACAATGCAGACTGCCCCAGGAAATTCAAAATATAGTTTTTATAACGGATCACTCTTTCCCACTTAAATCAATCACTTAAATAGAAAGGACTCTCTTACGAAAATAATGAAAAGAAAATAATAACAGAAAAAAATAATAAAAAATAGGTAAAATATAATACAATAGATGACATAAGACAATAATAAAATAAACATAATAATAAATTGATGGTCCGAGACGTAACAAACAACAATAATACGTCGAAAACACATAAGAAAATAATAATAATAATAAATTCGAGGACGTAAATAACGAACATATAGAATGCGAGAAACAGTAGGAAATAATACAAGTAAAATAAAAATAATGAAAGCGTCGAAACATAATAAACCGACCTGCTGCAAATAATCCAGTGTGTTAACCTCAAACTAAAAAGGGTTGAATCATACCATTAGCGATGATGAAAAGAATTACAATGTATATGATAAAGAATCATCATTAACGATAATCAAAATAGAGAGGTTGCGATAAATAATCGATAATGAACCCGAAATAAGGTCAGATTAAATGGGAAAACGCATAAAAGTAATAGAAGGGATTAGAAACCGCAGAATTAATACAAATCTCATAACAAAAAAGATAGTTCGATAATGTAAAATAAAAGTTAACCAAATGGGTCAGGTCTCTAAAGATACAGTGAATTCACCATTCTTTAAACAATTTGAAAAGATGTGAAAATAAAAGACAACTTCTTTAGTAATAAGCAGAACTTTTCTCGGATAATTTTCTGCTTGATGGTATTACTAAATTAAATAATAAAATAGAAAGATTCACATATTTAGGGAGCGGATGGCGGGTTGTTAAAATCAAAGAAATTGATTTTATATTAACAAAGTATTTCCCTATAAATAGACTAGCTGGCCATAGTTATATCCCAACACCGAAATCTTTTATCTGGCAAAAAAGCTATAGTTAACGTTCAAAACACTGACCATCACTGTTTTATATATAGTATATTAGCCCTTTTAAAACGAAGTGTAGTTCGCACCCATAGAAACAGAGTTTCTTCTTATGAGAATTATTGGACGAATTAAATTTTGACCCCATTGACGATTGTCCTATGAGACTCTGTAATATTCCTAAGTTCGAAAGAAAGAACAAGGACTTAAATCTTGGCTATAAATGTTTTGACTTTTAACGAAAAACCGTCTAAAACTCTAGATGATATAAACTATATCCCCCATCATCCGCATTTAGATATAATTCACCGCTCCAAGGTTACTGACGGTACACCTATTTATTTACTTCTTTTGAGGACGGTGATAATTATCACTATACAGCTGTTTTTGATTTAAATAAATTAATGAACTGCCATGCAACTACATCTTGCAATGTGCAAATCTCTGTTCATTGGTGTCCCCCATTGTCTTAACGGCTTTAGATTAAAACCTGCATTTGACGCCCACGTTGCCCTTGTGCAGTAAAAATCAACAGGCACTACCCTTTATACTTTGCCTAAAAATAAATATTTAAAATTTACAAATTTCGCAAAATCCATTACCCGCCATTCGTAATTTATGCGGATTTTGAGTCAATTTTACCACTGGATATAAGGCATCATCAAATACATATGCCGATAGCAGCAGGTCTATTATTAATTAACAACTACACAAACACTAAACAATATTTTAATTTTATTGGCGATGATTGCGTTTGGCGTTTTAAAAAAGATTGATGAAATCGCTCTTTCGATTGTCTTGCCATATTATGAGGTTCATTGTCAAAAACCTATAGGACCACTATCTTTCAAGGAGGACCGAGAGTTCAAGGATTGTCGCACCATGTTATCTGTGTAAAAAGTTTATTAGGGATAAAGTTAAGGATCATTGTCATTTCTCAGGTAAGTATTTAGGGGCTGCTTGTATGAAGTGTAATGTTTCCTCGACGAATCCAGAAACAATTACCTGTGGTTTTCCATAATTTGAGGGATATGATCTCCATCATATTTTAAAGTATGGTCTAAATAATTTTTCTTCTTGGAATTAAATATTATTCCGACCACTACCGAAAAATTTATCTCCCTCATTGCATACATTAATAAATTGCCTGTTCGTTTTATAGACAGCATGCAATTTATTAATTCATCTTTAGCAAAAGCGGTTAAGACACTTACTGATTTGCCTTTAACTGATTCTGTTTTTGATGGTGCAATTGTTAGAGCCAAGGCTATTTTCCCTTATGACTTTGCGAAATCTCTTGAGGTTCTTGAATCGACGACTGAATGCCTCCTATTTGGGGTTCTGTATCTGCTGATGAATATGCTACAGCCCAACAAATTTGGACACAGCAAAATTGCGAGACAATGCTAGATTACATGTTAACCTACTTAAAATTAGACGTATTCCTCTTGCGGATTATTTTCAGCAATTTCGCGCAAAAGCAATTGCTTATAATACTCTAGAACCTCTTAATTTTTATGGAATTCCTGGTATGTCATGGGCGTCAGCTCTCATGACATTACAGGAACCCATAGAACTTTTGCAGGACATGGAAATGTTTAATTTCTATGAGGGAGGAATACGGGGTGGGTTAACATTTGTTAACAAACATTATGTCGCAAGTTCTGAGGATACAGAACTCTTGTATATAGATATAAATAATTTGTATGGTTGGGCACTTAGCCAATATCTTCCGTATGCTGATTTTGTTTGGGTGTATGATGGTTTGGATGATGTATTGATGAGTGTATGAATGTTGCGGATATTGAAATCCTTCCATATGGATATACTATGGAAGTTGATATTGATATCCCTGATTATTTACATAGTTTTTTGAATGATTTTCCGATTGGGCCGGAAAAGATGTGCTTAAGTTCTAAAGTTGAGAAGTTGATGCTCACGCATTGATCAAAAAAGAACCATGTTCTTCATTGGCGACTTCTCAGGCTTTATCTTTCTCTCGGTGTGAATGTTGTTAAAGTTCATCGCGCAATTAAATTCAAGCAAGCACCTATATTTCATGCATACATAGACAAAAACACAAAATTAAGAGCTCAAAGTACTAGCGAGCTATATAGGGACTTGTTTAAACTTTATAATAATAGTTTGTACGGAAAGTCAGTCGAAAACCTTAAAAAACGGATGAATTTGAGGCTATGCAATTCTGATGAAAAGATGATTGTATATGCCTCAAAACCGACTTTCAGAAAATCTATCATAATTGATGATAATCTGATTGCTACTCATCTGAATAAGGATTCGATATGTTTAGACAGGCCTAGTTATATCGGACAAACAGTTCTAGACCTGTCTAAACTTAGAATGTATGAACTACAATATAAAGAGCTAGCGAAATATCGCGATGAATTTAATTGTGAAATAAATATCGTTGCCGGCGACACGGATTCGTTTTTCCTTGAGGTTAAGCACTGTAAGCTTGACACTCTTTTGCCGGCAATGATAAGAGACAGTCTTCTAGATACATCGAATTACGACCCAGCACATCCATTATACTCGAGGAAATTAGATTCCGTTATCGGAAAATTTAAAGATGAAAGTAAAGGTCTCGGGTATAAGGAGTGGGTTTTCTTAAGACCCAAGTGCTATAGTCTTTTAGGTACAAAAGATTCGATGAGAGCTAAGGGGGTGAAGTTGTTGGGGACAGAGATTGATCACCAGTCATATTTAGACTGTTTTGAAAATGACACTATATTTACGGTGCCTCAAACTAGGATAGGGACGCGGAACCACCAATTATTCACTTTTAAAAATAATAAAATTGCGCTTACCAATACCGACGATAAGCGTAATTGGGTGGGGAAAAATACCAGTCTCGCATTTGGGCACTATTTAGGATTTGATGTCATTGATCAAGTATCTCCAAGCTATCAAGGAACTCACAGTCCAAGCTATGTCAGCTCCTGCTCATATTTCAGTAGAGACATCGATGATATACTTTTATCTGATTAATTTTTTCAAATAAAATGTATTTTACGTTTTATTAGTTATTAATTTAACAATTTGTGTTAATGTATTAATAACAATTTATTTAGAGTTTTTATGAAAATTGGGTCTAGAAAAACATGATAATAATTTATTTAGAGTTTTTATTTATTTTATAATTAATAATTTTTATTTTATGAAAAAATCGAGAGAGAGAGAAAAAAAAAGGATCGAGAAAACTTGATTTATTGATAATAATATTAACAATTTGGTCTTTGTTTGGTGATAATAATATGTTTTATTTGTTTGTTTTTATTGTTAATAATAATTTTATTAGTATTAATTTAGTAATAATGTGTTTTGTTAGTGTTGGTAATAATAGTTTTATTTTGTTGTTAGTTTTATTTTGGTAATAATTTGTTTTATTTGTTTTTGATAATAATAATAATAATAATAATAATAATAATATTAATAATAATGTGTTTTATTTGTTTTTTATTAATAAGAGTAATAATAGTAATAAAAATAATAATGTGTTTTATTTGTATATAGTTTTTATTAATTATAGTAACAATATTAATAATAATAATAATAATAGTAATAATAATAATAATAATAGTAATAATAATAAAAATAATAATTAAAAAATATATATATATACTACTTATAAAAGTAAGTAGTACAATAATAAAAATAATAATATTTTTTAAAATAATAATATTTTAAAAAATAATAATAAAATTAAATTTACAAAATATATACTACTTATAAAAGTAAGTAGATATATTATAATTAAAAAATGATTAAAAAATCCGTGACCTTGAAAAATATATGTACTTTTCAACATAGAAAAAATTTTGAAAAAAAAAAAAAAATTTGAATGACCTTGACCTACTTTTAAATGACCTTGAAAAAATTTGTACTTTTCAACATAGAAAAATTTTGAAAAAATTTCGAAAAATATTCTATCTTTTTTGGTCTAGCGGTGACATAGGAAATCGTGTATTTTTCAACATAGAAAAAATTTTGAAAAAATTTCGAAAAATATTCTATCTTTTTTGGTCAGCGGTGACATAGGAAATCGTGTACTTTTCAACATAGAAAAAATTTTGAAAAAAAAAATAAAAAAAAATTTGAATGACCTTGACCTACTTTTAAATGACCTTGAAAAAATTTGTACTTTTCAACATAGAAATGAAAAATTTGAATATGAAAAATACGAAAAAATTTTGAATGACCTTGATCTTTTTTTGGTCCAGCGGTGACATAGGAAATCGTGTACTTTTCAACATAGAAAAAATTTTGAAAAAAAAAATAAAAAAAAATTTGAATGAACTTGACCTACTTTTAAATGACCTTGAAAAAATTTGTACTTTTCAACATAGAAAAATTTGAAAAAAAAAAAAAAAAAAATTTGAATGACCTTGACCTACTTTTAAATGACCTTGAAAAAATTTGTACTTTTCAACATAGAAAAATTTTTGAAAAAATTTCGAAAAATATTCTATCTTTTTTGGTTTAGCGGTGACATAGGAAATCGTGTACTTTTAAACATAGAAAAAAGAAAAAATATTTGAAAAAAAAAATGTTTAAAATGAATGACCTTGAAAATATGATGTACTTTTCAACATAGAAAATAAAAATTTTGAAAAAAAAAAAAAAAAAATTGAATGACCTTGACCTACTTTTAAATGACCTTGAAAAAATTTGTACTTTTCAACATAGAAAAATTTTTGAAAAAAAAAAAATTTGTATGAGTCATGGTCTTTGTTTCAATGACCTTGAAAAAATATGATGAGTCATCCAATGACCTTGAATGAGTCATTGTCTTTGTTTAAAAATTTTGATGAGTCATCCAATGACCTTGAAAATATATGATGAGTCATCCAATGACCTTGAAAATATATTATGAGTCATCCTATGACCTTGAATGAGTCATGGTCTTTGTTTCAATGACCTTGAATGAGTCATTGTCTTTGTTTAAAAAATTTTTGTACTTTTAAAAAATTTGTACTTTTTGACTTAGCGCGAAAAAATTTTTCCCGGGGGGGGGTGGGGGAGGGGGTATGTGGTCCAGCGGTGACATGGTCTAGCGGTGACATATCTAACTACTTATTGCCTTGACCCCAATCATAATAATGCTAACTACTTGCCACTGGTTACCCGTTGCTAGGCAACTTTGGTACTGTAACCAATGGTTCTGTGACCGTCAAAGGTGAGCTTTGTTTCCAAAACTGCTATGACCCGGTCTACAGCTGGTTCAGCGAGCTACCGTTAGAAGGTCTGTGCTCGTCTTACGTACTTCAGGTCTCTCACTTGCTTAACTTTCTTGCATATTCGTTTTCACCCTAGTTAGGTTACTGCATTTTCGTCATAAAATCAAATAAAACAATAAGACAACAAAATTTTATTTGTCCCTTTACTACTTATTCGCATTCATTTCTGTTCATTTCGCAATTTATTTTGCTTTTGTCTTTTTCTTTCGGCACGGCCTGGTCTCGCGCGAGATTTAGGTTGAAACTGGGCTTGCGTTGGTTTGGTGGCAGTTGAGCAAGCTATCTGGGCTGGGGCAAATACCAGCGGGTAGGTCACAGACTGTCCTTCCTGCCCCGCCGCTACAGCTGCCTCTAGTCCACGTATCTGGATTTTTTGGGCGTGGTTCAAGGCTCTCTTCCCGCCAGCCCTTTTGTGCTGCATCGATCTTCTGGTAGAGTCGTTTCACTCTAGTCTGTTCCGACCAGGTGGCCTTAACCCGTTGCAACTCTCGACTCAATTGTAGACACTGTTGGTATAGATCAGTGTGCTCCTTACGAAGGTCCTTCAATTCTTTACTAAGCTCTCGGATGACGTTCATAGACGTGATGCCTTAAGAATAAATTAAATCTAAAATAGGTTTCGGAAATGTTGTTACAATAAAAAAAATATAAATTAAGGCCTTAGTTCTCACTGGACAGTCATCTCATGTCACGTAACCAAAAAAAACGTTCATCACTTACTTCCTCTAGTTTTCATATAAATAATATACTATTTAATAACTAAAAGAACTACTGTTACAATAAGTTTATTAACAATACAGATGAGGACATTAACAAAAATAAATGAACTATGCGACGGGTTCTTTGGCCTCAGTGTGGTCGTTTGTCCGGAAAGCACCTCCGTGAATAGGCATGGTCCTCGACGCCCCGATCCCCCAGTACATCTCGAATATCGGGCTGGAGGAGGCTCTTTGGGACCACAAGGTGTACTGGTGCGTCCATTTCGAGTAAGGCTGGGTCTCTATGGTCGTAGGCGATCCCCTAAGAAGGTAAATATCCGTCTGAACTTGGGATGCGCCCACTACGGATGACCCTTTTAATTCGAGCGAGGTGTTCTTTCTGCCGTCGTGCCAGAAATCGATAGAGCCATTCCAGTTGTTCTAGGCGATGGAGCTCGTATTCTGCCTTCTGTCGGATTTAACGCGCGTGATTCCGGCCTGGCTCCAGTTTAATCAGGACACTGGGAAGTACAATATCGCCTCACAGCTCGTCAGTCTTGCGCTTCGGCC
Source organism: Schmidtea mediterranea (assembly GCA_022537955.1). NCBI lineage: Eukaryota > Metazoa > Platyhelminthes > Tricladida > Dugesiidae > Schmidtea > Schmidtea mediterranea. The sequence continues at coordinate 11,065,113 of CM039679.1, forward strand.
ACTCGGGGGTACCATAAGTTGATATGGTCTAACCCGGATCCCACAGGTCCTGTCGATACCGGCCGGCAAACCTGGTCGGCACCGTCAGAGTGGTACGGTCTGGTTCTTCCCAGTAATTATGTGGAGTACCTGTGAATATCAAAACAGAAATAATAAAAACTACTTTTCAATGAGTGACATTATCTATAATACAAGTAAAATTATATGGTAGAACCATATCAGCCTAGGTGGGGGTTATTTACTCTGGCTTTAACAAGTAACCTCCCTAGACATTGGACGTAGAAAAATGACTAAGAAATTCAAATAGGGCGTGCCCACAAAACTCATAATAAGAACTATCGGTCAATCTTCAAAATCTTTGGTTGGGTTAATGAGTGAAATTTATTATCAAAACAAAACTGTTGGGTAGAACTTTATAATAAACCTTGAAAATTATCTTTAAGAAAAACGTAAAAAACATTATCCAAAAATATGTTTCAAATTTATTTGTTTATTAATTTGTTAATATTTCAAACTACTATTCCGATATGATTTCAACTAGCAAAATTAGTAATTACCATAGAAATTAGTGAAGAACATTTCCATTTCCAAAAAATCATTAGGATATTAACAAGTTGTCACCTCTAATTCTCCAAGAAAATAGATCATTAGGTCAAAATTGACGTATTAAATTTGGTTTTCTAAATAAATCGCACTTTAAAATTGTTTTACATTCATTTAAGAATCTTGATGATTACCAAAAATGAATCCATGATTTCCTACAATGCGGAAATACCTATCAAATAGAGTCGGTCTCAATAAAAAATCTTTAAAATTTATTTTATAGAAAAATCTTACTACACAGTTCATGGAAATTAATCAATCATGTAGATGACGCGCATTCTGGTCATTATTACATAATATTCTACTCATAGAAATATCGTAATGGTGGGTTTAGATTAACGATCGATCTATCGTGGTAGGACCTTTGATCGCAAATTTACTGGCTGAGAAGAGGAAAGGTCTATGACGTAACGAATAAGTGTTGTTATGCAACCAAAAGGAAAATGTTTCAAATTTATAGTGCACTTAAGTCACTCCTTGTACGGGATTTTATCCAAAACTCCAACAAAATTGCATTAAATATTTATCATTTCATCATAAATAAGATGGTGGGCTGAAGCAGCCGTACTTGTTGCATTATACTGGTGGTTCATCCTTTGTTGGTTGTACTTTGGGGAGAGATTGACGGAGCACGATTGAACCCGAGGTTCTCTACGATCGGTCGGACGGTTTTTCTCATTTCTCTTTTCGCCTGTTAATTCGGATATTGTTAGCAGATTTTTCTAGGAATTTCTGTTTCAGCGAATCTTGTCGTTGTATTTATACTATCACTGCGGTGTGTCGCCATGTGGCAGTGTTAATTCACTTGGCGAGATGTGATTGGCCAATTTCCGTTTCTGCCCTTCTATTGATCGTCATGGGCGCAATTCAATATCTGATCGACTCCTGTCTGCGGTGTAGAACATTTATCGCTGTCTATTTCCTTTTATCGATCCGCCAGGCATGTTGAACTTACCAGATTTGCTACTGGAGGCGGTGTTTCCCTTCCCTTATCGATTAACTCCGAGAAGAAAAGAAAAATGGAGGAATATTTCCTGACTGATTCCATCTCGTTAACTTTTATATTTCAATATTTATTAGAGGCAATTTCGCCATAATTTTTCGGCTGTCATTATGCAACGCTCGCCTTGTAGTTCACGTGGATTGAATTATTGGAGGTTTGGTTATTTTACTTGTAATTCCTATTTACTAATTTGATCACGAGGTTCCGCACCGTTCGGGAAAACACCTCCCAAATGATTGTTCTCATCGCCTACATCACTGGGTCCTTCTCCAAAAATTCGTCAGATGTTACAATGAATCTCCGTCTAGCACTCCTCCAGAATTTTGGACTTTTCCTAGCTTTGATTAAATAAATGTTTAAATTATTGTTGATGAGGTTGATTTTTTGAGCCTTTATTTACGTTATTTTGAGTATCCTACATTTTACGCTATTTATTCTAATTAGCCGTGATTTTCGATTTGGAACCGTCAACTAAGTGTGACTTAACACTACTGCGGGTAAATTTGATAGTTAGGGGAATCGGTACGTATTCGTAATACTCTATGAGTTGTATATCTTATAGTTTAATGAAGGAATGTTTTGGTGGTTAATTACGACCTATAGTTGTTGGGGCAAAATTTTTGATTTGATTATCGGGGTTTTTATTTTTAGTACTAGAAATTTGTGGAGCTTTTATCGTATTCAACTGTTTCTAGCATTTAGTAATAAAAATAACACGCAATAAAAATAACACGCAAGGTTAAGGTCAAATTATAGGTATATATACTGATGTGTTTTCACAAATTATCAACTACTTTACAGCTTTATTTTCAACTTAATTCACACTTAACTCACTCTTATTTTTCAGTATTATTTTTGTAGCATTATTTTGCAGGGGTACTATTTTAGTTGTTGTTGATCGATGTTGGTTGAATGACTTGTGATGAAGCGAGTGAACAATGTTTATGCAATTGAAATTCCGCTTACTATGTGAGACGTGAGATGCCAAATAAACAATTTATGCATTGAAGCTTTTACCCAATTCATCTGGTAATATCTATTCATTTCTTTTTCGGCCCACAGCCAAAACAAATTGCAATGTAGTAAAATTATACATAACTATCGAGAAGTACGGTTTATCCGCCAATAGCTCGTGCTGCGAGAGACCTCTCCGTGAGTAACGACGGGCTCGAACGTCAATTCATTGAACTAAATAGCGAAAGGGAGTAGCTCGAGGGTGGGTCTTTTGGCTTAACTTTCTTGCACTCAATTTCGATAAAATCGACATAAAATTTTAACAACAATCGGCTCAAAATCACTAACACCGAGTAGTTCAGTGGGCATTCATTAAATATAATATGAACATAAATAGATAATAAGAATAAAGAGAAGGAAAGGGTAGAGAGGAAAATTGTGAAATCTTTGCAACAGTTAAAATGAATAGCCATCGGAAAAAGATTAATCCGAACGACTAAAATCATGAAAAGGAACATTTTAAATGATATGTAGGAACTAATTAAATTATGTTGAATTGAGATGGAAAATATGGGCGGAACGCTGCGGAAATTTTCGGAAATAATTAAAACATTTATCATAAAACGTTAAAATAAGGGCGGAACGCTGCTCAAATTTTCCGAATCAATTAAAATACTTATCGAAAATAGCAAAGTAAAAGTAAAATGCGGCTCAATAGTTGGTAGGATATTCTGATAAAACTGTAAAATAAGGGCGGAATGCTGCTCAAATTTTCCGACTCAATGAAAATACTTTGTCGAAAATTGTAGAATAAGGATGGAGTACGGCTAAATTTTAAAATAAGCAAAATATTTTTATAAAGCCGAGGAATAAGGACGAATCCCTACAAAAACTTAATAATAATAATGATAATGATAATAATAATAATAATAATAATAATAATAATAATAATAATAATAATAATAATAATAAATATAATGGTAATGGTAGTAATAGGAATAATAATAATAGTAATAGCACTAATAATGGATTAGAATAATACATATAATAGTAACAATGAAAATGCTAGTATCAATAATAGGGAACATAGTAGTGTTGGGCCAAAACACAAACGGCCTTGAAAATTGTTTAAATATATCAGTAATACAGCGCGAAAACCCAGCACCAAGATAACTTATAATATAACATACAACACCAACTAAACATTTTAAAATCTGAGAATATAAATAAATATAAAATCAAAAAACATAAAAGTAAAATAGAATAAATACAAAATGCATCAAGAACCGCGCAAAATTTACATTAAAATAACATAATAACAAGAAAATTTGATCGAAAAACGACAAGTTATATAAAAGTAAAAATTAATGGATCAAATGAGTTAAAATAAAATAGTTTTGGTTGAATAAATCTAATTAAAAATTTAAGAAATAAATTGCCAATTTAAATTATGAAAATAATAAAAATTAGAAATAGATTAGACCAATAATTTCAAGGTCAAATTTTGTTTTATTGCAATAAAAATAACACACAAGGTTAAGGTCAAATTATAGGTATATGTACTGATGTGTTTTGACAAATTATTAACTTAAGTTTTACAACTTAATTGAAAACTACTTTGCAGTATTATTTTTCAACTTAATTGAAGCGTAACTGAACTTAACTCAACTTGATTAAGACTTGTCACTATTTTCATTATTTGGTAAGCATTATTTTGCAGGCGTATTATTTTAGTTAATGTGCATTGATACACGATTTATGAACTATGTCACATGAATTTATTGATCTATGTTGATTGAACAACTAGTGATGAAATGGGTGAATAATGTTTATACAAATGAATTTTCCGATTACTATGTGAGATGTGTCATGCCAAATAAATAATTTATTGCATCGAAGTTTCTACCCAATTGATCTGGTAATATATATTTATTTCTTTTTCGGGCCACTGCCAAAACATAAAGCAAGGAAGTAAAATTACACATAACTATCGAACTGTGTAAGTGCGGTGTAAGTCCGCCAATAGTTTGTGCCCTTGAAGGTCCTGGCGTGGGTAACGCAGGAACCCGAACGTCAAATCTTTGAACTAAATAGCGAAAGGGAGTAGCTCGAGGGTGGGTCTTTTGGCTCAACTTTCTTGCACTCAATTTTCGATAAAATCGACATAAACCTTTTAATAGCAATCGGCGAAAAATCACTAACACCGAGTAGTTCAGTGGGCACTCATCAAATATAACATGAACATTCATAGATCTTAATGACAAAGAGAGGGAAAGGGTAGCGTGGAAAATTGAGAAATCTTTGCAACAGTTAAAATGAATAGCCATCGGAAAAAGATTAAACCGAACGACTTAAATCATGAAAAATAATGTTTTAAATAATATATAAGAATAAATTAAATTATGTTGAATTGAGACGGAAAATATGGGCTGAACGCTGCGGAAATTTTCGGAAATAATTAAAACATATATCATAAAACTGTAAAATAAGGGGGAACGCTGCTCAAATTTTCCGAATCAATGAAAATACTTCATTGTAAACTGAAAAATGAGGATGGATTACGGTTAAATCTTTATATATAAGTAAAATATTTTTATAAAGCTGAGGAATAAGGACGAATCCCTACTAAAAACTTAATAATAATCATAATAATAATAATAATAGTGTTGGTGTACTGGGTGTAATTAATTTGTTTAAATCTGTGCAAAGCTTATTCAAACCTATTCCCCTCTATCATAATACCTTCTTTTCCTAGGGTCTATGCTGTTTCACCCAGACGCCACACAATTTAAATCATACCACTATATACCCATGAGCAAGCTCATGTTGGTACTGTATATAGCAGCTGATAATTCATGAGCAGGTAAGCTCCATTTCTAGAACTACTCCTCATGATATTTTCATTTTCGGGTTCCTGACTGCCGATGGAAGGTCTTACGTCTCTTTCTATCTATGCGCTTGTCCATACTCATCTATTTCTACAATTCCTATATCAAATTATCATCATTACTCTTTATTTGTTAAAATATTTTTCAAAAATTTGGGAAGCGTTCCGCCCTTATTTTATGGAAAATTCCTTGTTTTATTCAAACGTTAGCCTATGGTAAATTGAAATGAATGCATTATTATAAGGTCATTATTTTAGTCCAACAACTCATATTTGCTTTTCTATGGTCGCACACAATTACCACCATTCGTAAATCTCTATATTATCATCTCACAGATCTATGCCAGAATGTATCATTTTATTTTAATTTTCCACCGCGATGATTATCAAACAATGTACGTAAATTATCTCAACAACTGTCTAAAAATTGTCTAACAAAAATTGTCTCTAAAAATTTTGTGTCAACAAAATGTCTAAAAGTTATGAAAATGACTGCCGTATATATAGTGTTTTCATGCCTGGGTGCGACCAATCATAGAATTTTGAGCATTTTTGGCAATTTTTTGGGGGTTTTATTGATTTTATTTTATTTTAAATATTTTATTTTTCTTCTTATTTTTCTCTAATTTTTGATATTATTTTCTAAATTTTTGGTAAATCTTTATTTTTTATTATTTAACCATTCTCTTTGATTGTTTCTCTTTTTACCCTTTGATATTTAAATTTTTGGTCGCCGCTTCCGCCTATGTATTTTCTAAACCTTCTTTTGCAAGGTTTCGACGGTTTTATATTTTAGTTTTGTGTTTCTTTCTGCATCTGTAGGCTTTTCAATGATTTTAATTAATATTTGTTTTATTTAATTTTGTTATGTTTTTATTTCATTTTATTTAATATGTTTATTTTTATTTTTGATTTCTACTTGCGGTACGTGCTTATGTTACACCAGCCAAATTGATAATTTCCAAACCTCATTAATTAATTTGTTTTAATTTACACAATTTTCTCATTTTTGTTTAAATTATGGCTTATAGCCCAACAATAGTAATAATAATAATAATAATAATAATAATAATAATGATAATAACAATAATAATAATAATAATAATAATAATAATAATAATAATAATAATAATAATAACAATAATAATAACAATAATAATAATATTAATAATAATAATAATAATAATAATAATAATAATAATAATAATAATAATAATAATAATAATAATAATAATAATAATAATAATAAATATAATGGTAATAGTAGTAATAAATATAATAATAGATGTAATAACAGTAACAATTAATGAAAATAACACATATGATAGTAACAATGATAATGCTAGTATCAATAATAAGGAACATATTAGTTATAATAGGGATAAAGGTAAGAGAGATACTGCGTGGATATTTAACTTCACAAAGGGTGTACAGGCCATGGTGAAAGTCGATAATACGACCAACGATAAGAAGGATTATGGGAATAAACGTAATGATAAATGAGATAACAGTACGGATTAATATTTGAAGGAGATAAGATAATAATGGGACCTAAATATCGAAATCGAGCACAGGCCTTCTATCGGCTGCTCGTTGGACCCATGAATCGTTCGGTCAATTATAGCATTAGCAATAGCGCTCACTTTTTGCGGACGATCCACCCACTCGAACACAGTTCCAAAATTGCTTAGCAAAGGGTGACGAGGGGTAAGCAAAAGATATTTGTATGGGGTTGTCTGGGTAACAACCATATAGTTTCAAAATCTCAACACCCAGAAACCCACCACGCTTAAAATAAAATATTACTATTTGATTCGTTAGAAATGTATTCTAATCGAAGGTAAACAGTAAACCGTGAGTGATATCGCCATGATTCCTAATGCCCTAGTATACTTATTGGTTTAAGAGTTAAAATATAAGGATTTGTGCTCATTTCATGTCAGGGCCCTTTTATTAATTTTAGTTGAAAATAATATTGACAAAATCAAAGATATTGATTACTAAAAATATTAAATAAAACCAAATGAGTTTTCCGATATATTAGCTAATCTATTAACATAACATGTACAATTTTACGTTATTTTACTGATAAAGGATAGTCTATGCAATTATTTTAGTATTTATGATAAATTAATTAATATGTGTAGGATCCCCATCAACAAGATCAGCCCAAAATTTTACTTCAAAACCACATACTCGACTCACAAGGGTCATTAAAGAGATTCTCCTGAAAGTGAATAGTTTTAATATATTCTTCAATTTTTAACGGATTTCATCTACTGTTTTTCATTTTGCAGCAATTTTGTTCATGGTACCCCATTCTTGATCATTTGCTTCATATAGATAAAACCAATTATTATCCTATTCCATTAGTTTAATGATCCCATAAAGCAAAGGTGTTCAAACTACGGCCCACGGGCCAAACCCGGCCCGCCAAGTGATATTATCCGGCCCGCGGAGGGTTTTAAAATATAATGATGTTTTCGCCCAAACCTTTTCATTTTCATAAAGGTATATCGAAAAACTACGTGGCCAACAAAACGGAGTTGCTGTACTTGACCAAACACAAATATCTGTCGCACTGTTAAGTTATAAGACTAAATAAAAAAATATATTTCTGTAACTCAAACAATAAAGAAATTTTATACTCATGTGAATTTTGACGGTGAATAATTGCACGACCTTCTAACCCGTCGTGATTGACGGGGTAAAGACGTCAGGTCGGTCGGTCGCCCGGCTAAGCCATAATTTATGGCCCGTCGGCAGACATCTCGGCGCGACGCACGCCGTGTCGCTTGACGGCGGATCGGGAGCAACCCGTAACAGAATTGTGGCGACAATACGGCGGCATACGAGTGCAACGGTAAAACAATAAAATAGTATTAATTAATAGTTACAATAAAATAGTATTAATTAATAGTATTTAATGCTACCTTAATCATAATGATATTTTTCAATTTGTATATACATGTGGCCCGTATAACATGGCGAAAAGTTTGGACACCTCTGCCATAAAGCATCGAATACCTTCTGGAATGACGTTTTCTTCTGATCTATTGATTCTTAGTTTAGAATCGAGTTATACTCGATAGTTTAATCTTGGATCAGCTTCTGTACATGATTGACTCGAAAATCTAGATCACCGATAACTTCATCACTTTCTTAATTGGAAACTTATATATTCAGTAAGATGATTATGAATTGTAATTGTGACAATTTTATGAATATTATTTAAAATGTTCATCTATTTATGTTAATAGATTCAACATATAATAGAATTTTGTTTGGTTTATTTTATTACAAATACACCTGATTCAGTTCATTAAAAACTCCGATAATAAAATGAAAAATCAATAAAGTTATAATATAGGGACATACATACTTACCCGTGTCTGCATGTAATTTGGTCAACTGAATAAAAACTTATATTATAGGAAGGAAGAAAATTGAAGAAAATTATTTTAAACATAAACACATAATACATAGTAAATAATGCATGCAAACTTTCAAAATGTAGAAATTTTCAATTCAATAAAACTCTATATAAAACTATTTTTAGTAACTTTTTAGACAAGTTTTTTTTAAAACTAAAGCCGAAAATTTTTGAAAAAAATACCAATAACTCTACTTTGAGTTGTAGAGAAAATTAAGAAATAATTTCGTAATATTTTTCATGAAATTCAATCAATTTATTATTTTTACAACTTTTCAGATATTTCAAAAATATCCATCGAAACTCTAGGTTTTTTGAGATTTGCCTCATTTGCAATTTACCAGGAGCAGTGGAACCAGAACCTTTAAATGAGGCGTTTAAAAATACGGAAAACATAAGTTTTCCGAGAACTTAAGTTTAAAAAAAAATTTTTATAAAGTATAAAAATCCAAATCATTAATACCATTGAAAATGAGGAAGATTTTTATAAATTTGGGAAATTAACAGAAATTTCCAAAGCCTCATAAAATCAAAAATTATCAAAAATTTGGATTTGTCAAAAGGTAAAAAAGATGGCAGCCAAAACAAATTTTCAAGGAACAGAAGAATAGTTTATTCGAATATAGAAACTTTATAATAATAAATTTTAGTTTTCAATTAATCGGACTTACATTTATTCGAAAATAATTCCATTAATTTACATAAATTGGCATAAATTCCTAAAAAACCTAAAAAAATTAATTAAAACTAAATTTATAATAAATGATGATTAAAAGTATTTTTTAAGAGCTTGAATAATGATCTCATAAATATACGAGATCACAATCCAAGCCCTAAAATATACTTTATTAAAAAAATTACCTGTCAGCCATTTTAAAAATGGCTAATTCATAAACTTAACCATAATTGTAATTGGTTGTTCATTAAAACTTCTATTATAGAAGTTTTTAATGAACTGAATCAGGTGTATACACTCGCGCACACATCAAGAGCGTTGATAACAATTATATGTACGCATGAGAATTTTTTCCTCTTTCGAATAATGCAACACACGCACAAACATATATATATATATATATATATATATAAGAAAGCGCCAATCTAACATATATATTATACTACAATATATTTCGACAGACTCACTGTCATTGTCAAATAGATTCGAACTTGAAACTATATAGATTTAAAATGTTTTATCCAAACAAATTTCTTTGTTGATATTTTATATTTTAAAAATACCTAATGTTAAAAGAATATAAATTTCATTTATTAAAAATTTTATTTTATTAAATTTTTTTAAAATCGCAATTTAACAAAAATTTTTATAAACTTTCTGTAAAATATTCTTAAATTCTTAAACAAAAACATTTAAATTGCGATAAATAAATTGTCATATATAACTTGTTATGACAGTACAGATAAACGTCGTTTTGCGCTGGTTCACAATTAAGTTGGTTGATGAGGCGTGGAATTATTTGTTTCGGCTGACACCTGACGACAGTTGGCGCTGCGATTTTAATAATAGACACACTTTAACATGTTGTTTTATTCTATTACCGTTTTAGCGAGCGGCCTATTGTGTGTGAGAAATTGTTTCCGAGTTAGTCTTTGTTTTGTTTTTAAGAAAAATAAAAAGGTATGATTATATTTTTTATTATTTTATTATTATTAAAATTAAAAGAATATTCAATTTGTAGTTTCATGATGGGCGACAATAGTGATTCGGAACCTAAACATTGTGTGAAAAAAAGAACGACAAATAATTCGCCTGGAGACAAAAAATTTGCGTAAACACATTGAAGACAGTCAAACTCGATCTTTTGTCTGTATATCTCTAAATTTCACGCGTCTACTGTGAAAACAATCATGAAAAACGTGGGGAAAATAAAACATTACGCTCAACAGACAACGGCTGTAAATGTAAAACACGTAACTTACAGCCGAACCAAAAATATAGAGAAAACGGAAAATTGTTAGCATTGTTGGTTGATGACACCATTCAAAAAATTATTCCTGTCAAAGAAGCAGTCATGCAAAAAGCAAAATTGGTGTTTTCTGATTTGAAGGCACAAGAAAACACTGACGAAACTTTATTGGCAAGCACTGGTGGTTCATGAGATTCAAATCTCGAATCAATATCATCAGCACTAAATTAAGCAGCGAAGGCGGCAGATTACTCTCAAATGCTTCAAGAAATTGTAAAACAAGGCAACCACCCCGCAGACCTCATCTTCAATTTAGAAGAAATAGGCCTCTATTGGAAGAAGTTGCGATCGAGAACGTTTATTTTGCGAGAAGAACGTAGCACTATGAATTTAAAGCGGTCAATGATAAACTGACTGTTCTATTGAGATCAAATGTCTCTGGTTCTTTAAAATTAAAGCCAACGGTAGTGTACCGTTTCCAGAATCCACGGGCTTTTAAAGATCTTGACAAAAGCTCTCTTCCAGATTTTTGAAGTGAAACAAAAAGCACTGACTCACTCAGGAGTTTTTCACAGACTGGTAAAAAATTATTTTTGCCCTACAGAGCTTAAATTTTGTGTCCAAAATAACCAGGCCCAGATAACCAGGTTTTTTTGTGTGTGCGAGGAATGTTTGGCGCTTTTGATCGTTACAAATCAATTGTCTTGGAGGTGATTTTTCATTTGAAAATTAAAAATTTTTTGTTAATACTTTTTGTTAAAATTAAATTTCATATTGTTTTGTAGGCGCCTTTTACTTTTTTACGCCTGTGTTCATTGCACACTTCGAACACGCTACGAGCCGGGCCTAAAAATAGCCTTCTAAAAGAAAGCAATCCTCCTATTAGACAATGCCTCAGGATATCCGCAAAACCTCGACACGTTAGACACGGGATGAGACGTCAAGATGAATTGCATGCCTCTTAACACATCCTCTGTATTACAATCCATGGATCAGGATTAATATCTAACTTTAAAGCGTATTATTTCCTCATAACATCAAAAGCAATAATTAAGGCGATAGATACTAATTCTAATCAAACCGTTAAAGATTATTGGCGGTCATACGAAATCCAATATCTGAAGTCTGCTTGGAACAAAGTGACACAAACTGTTTAAACGGTCTTGGCGTAAACCTCTGTCTGGATTTATACAAGCTGCAAATGTAGAAGAGGTAGATAACATTAACAAAAAACAAAGGCACTATCAGACTTACAAACGAAAACGTAACAACCAAAGATAAGAGCCAACTGTTCGACGTGCATTACAACCACTCTAAAATCAAGAGTTAGAAGAGGTTTTGGAGGTGTTAAATAACCCATTGAGATAAATTCCGCTATAATTCAAGTTGATACATAAATCAACTTGTCGGAATTTATTTTGTGAAAAAATATGTGTATTTCAGCCATTTTTTAAATGGCTGCTAAGTAAGTTATTTTTTATATAGTTTTATAACTTAAAAAAAATTTTAAGAGTTCAATTATGATTTCATAAGAAAATATGATCATAATTCAAGCTCTTAAATATAACTTTGATCAACTATTTCATATATATTATAAATAATATTTAGGAAATCAAGTAAGTAACAATAACTGATCTCCAAAAATATGTATTTTTTTTTCGGATATTATTCAAAAAATGTGAGTTAAATTATTTTTGAAGTTATAGAAATTATTATTTTCATTAAATAATTATATTTTTTATACATATTTTGAAAAAAATCATCGATTATGTACACAAAATAATTTGGTTTATGATTATTTTTTAAAACTTACTAATATAATTTAAAAATTTATGCTTTTTTTCGGATTTCAGGTTTTGCTTTTTTTCGACAGAAATATCTGAAATATTAAATTAATTTTAGTTTTAAGGATAAATCTTATGAAGATACATCCTCATTTACTCGAAATTTCCTAGCAAAAACCTCAAAATTTAAATTAAAAATTTTTTCCGCCATTTTTCTTTCTAAAATTATCTCAAAAATGTCTATAAAACTATTTATTATAAGGTTTTTTCAACTTCGGATGGCTACATGTTAAAAGTTTGCATGCATGTTTTGTTATGGGTTGTGTTAATGTGCATTATTTTATTTCTCTGTCACTTTTTCTGTTTGTATAGTGTAGGGTTTGTCTCATTGACTATTTTACAAGCACCCTCAAGGTGAGTTGGTGTGTTTATATGATATAAATTTATTGATTTTTTTTTATATTATAGGTGATTTATCTCAGCTTCGCTTGGTACACTATCGAGGTAATTAAATTTGACTTTTTTAAATAATCAAAAATAAAAGTTTTTAACTTTTCGGATTTTTAATTTATTTAATTTCATTTAACTTAAGATCAATCTATCATAATCAAGACTATTTATTTCTGAGGAATAATAATAATAGAAATAAAAATTGTTTTTATTTTTTCGGGTATCAAATTTGGAATTGCTGAATTAAACTGAGAGTGAATCTCCTTCAAACTTTGCCCTTTGATAATTGAAAAGATAATGTAATCAAAATATGGTTATGAAATTACTAATAATAATAAAAATAAAGTTATAATAATTTCAAAAAAAAATTATAATCGAGAAGAAAACATTCTAATCGGCCGTTTTATCTTCCTTAACTCCTTACTATGTTTTCATTACTCGAGCAGAGAATTTTATGGGCCAATTCTATCATAATATCATAATTATGATATTTATTAAAAAATATTTATTTAATTTTTTCTTTTTCTTTCCTTCCGTAAAAAATTATGTTAGTAATAAAATTTTGTTTTTCTCTCTAATACGTTCCTAAGATGGCATTTAAACGAAAATTTTAATTATTTTAGTTAAATATAACATAAAAGACTTGCTTGCCGGTCCAAATTTATATAATATCGACAGCATTTGATATGGCCGAAATACTTTCGTTTTTACGTTTTGCGTATTTGGGTAAAATAATTTTCTTCTTTGATTCTGTAATTTTTTACTGTGTTATTAACATTATCTACCTCTCTCATAATATTCTTCGCTCTTCATTATTTCTCTAGTTCATTTATTCTTATTTTTATTTGTAATATTTTTATTTTATTTATATTTGTGCTTTATTAGATTTTAAGGTGTTAAGTTGATGTTTGTATAGTTGCTGTTAATCGATTTTATCGCAGTGTTTTCGTGTTATGTTATCGATGCATTTAAACAAATTTCAGGCCATTGCTGCTTTGGCCTTGTATATATATATATATATACTAATTTTTCGTGATTCTTAGTACTATTAAATAGAAATATATTTTCTTACTTTTGTTGGGCAAAAACTGACTTGAGCCCTTAATTTGTTTGGCCAGCACGGTAATGCCAATATACGTTTGACCGGTAAATCTAAATATTAAATTTAAAAAGAAAAATATAAAAATTAAAAGAAAAAATAAAATAATTAAAAAATAAATCGATTTCTAACATTCAAAATTCGAAGAAATAATAATAAAATCAAAAAATTAGAAAGATAATTTTAAAAAATAAAAAATTCCTTGTTTTACCGCATCTAAACACACACACGAAAAACCGTGGTGTATAAGGCAGTGCTGGGCAAACAAAATTCAGTTCATCTTTTAAAATTTATTATCACGTACTATTTCAAAGTATTATTTTATTATTGTTGAAGTTATAAAATTATTATAACCTATCGGAATTAGAGTAATTGGAATCTCTAAAAAGTAAAATTTGTTAGTTTTATTATTTTTTCTTTGCAATGTATATTTCATATTATTGTTAAATTAAAGGCATTTTTATTCAATACTTTTGATTTTATTTTTGATTTATGTTTATTAGAATCATAATAATTTATCGAAAATAAATTGAAAGAAAATAAAAAAAGGAAATATTTTCTAACAATTGATCTCGCTTATTTTAAATCGGAACAAGCAAAGTATTTCCCAAGATTTTTTATAAAATTCCACATATTTATACAATTCTACACATTTTCCCTTCTAGTATTCGATCTTTGTGTTGGGCCAGCACACCAATAGCCTTGAGAATTGTTTAAATGCATCAGTAATACAGCACGAAAACCCAGCACCAAGATAACTTAAAATACAATATACAACACCAATTAAACACTTTAAAATCTGAGAGAATATAAATAAATATAAAATCAAAAACATAAAAATAAAATTAAAATAATAACAAAATGCACCAAGATTCGCACGATACCTACACAAATATAACAATAAAACACAACAAATTCGACAAAATGGAAAAATTAATAAAAGTTCATTAAAATGAAATTTAAATCGAAAAATTTGAATTAGTAATAATTCAATAAAAATTCTAAATAAAAAATTCTAAAAATAAATCAAAAAATAATAAAATTAAAGAATAAAATTTACTAGAAAATAACAAGGTCGAATTTTGTTTTACTGCATCAAATTTCACACGCGAGAAAAATAGGTATAAATACCGATGTGTTTTCACAAATTTTCAGTCTTATTTTTCGGAGAGAAAATTTCATTACAGAACTGTATAACTGGTTGTATAACTGGTTGAGAGCCGTGCATTCAGGCAATTAACACGGGTAAGTGTTTTGCCTGAACACGATCACTCTCAACTGGTGCAGTATTATTAATTGATTTTTTCGAAGGGAATTGATGGGTAATTTTTCAATTGAATTTATGTATGACTTTTCAGATCGAATTTATGGATGATTTTTGTTTTTTCAAATTGAATTTATGGATGATTTGGTTTTTCCAATTGAATTTATGGATGATTTTTTGAATCAAATTTGTGGGTAATTTTCCAATTGAATTTATGGATGATTTTTTGAATCAAATTTGTGGGTAGTTTTCCAATTGAATTTATGGATGATTTTTTGAATCAAATTTGTGGGTAATTTTTCAATTGAATTTATGGATGATTTTTCAGATTAAATTTATGGATAATTTTGTTTTTCCAATTGAATTTATAGATGATTTATCGAATTAAATTTATGGGATTTTCGAAGTAAATTTTATGGAATGGATACAATGAATTTCAAATGTATGTAGCCGATGTAATATGCTGAATAAATATTTTATATCTACAGCCTTAGTGCATCGAAACTTTTATTCCAAATGCTATGGTAAAATATTATTTGTTATTCTTTTTCCGGCCCACAGCCAATACATAACGCAAGAAAGCAAAATCTACATAGTACAGACTTGTGTAAGAGCGTGGAAAATCGCCAATGATATGTACCCGTGAAGACTCAGCGTGCGGAACGCAGGAGTCGTAACGTCAATATTTATCCCTATAGCTGAAAAGAGAAATAAGGAAGAAGTCTTTTGGCTACTCCCTCGTTTCTCATTTCTGTAAAATCGACATAAATTTTTAACAACAATCGGCTCAAAATCTCTAACACCGAGTAGTCCAGTGGGCACTCATTAACTATAATATGAACATAAATAGATCTTAAGGACAAAAAGAGGGAATGGGTAGCGGGGAAGATTGCGAAATCGTTGCAACAGTTAAAATGAATAGCCATCGGAAAAAGATTAATTCGAACGACCAAAATCATGAAAATAATGTTTTTAAATAAAAATTAAATAATTTAATTTGAGTTGAGGCGGAAAATATGGGCGGGACGCTGCTCAAATTTTCCGAACTAATTCAAATACTTAACAAAAATAGTAACGCAAAAATGGAATGCGTAAAATAAGGGCAAAACGCTGCTCAAATTTTCCGAACTAATTCAAATACTTAACAAAAATAGTAACGCAAAAATGGAATGCGTAAAATAAGGGCAAAACGCTGCTCAAATTTTCCGAGTCAATGAAAATACTTTGTCGAAAACGGTAGAATAGGGATGAACCGTAAAATAAGGGCGGAACGCTGCTAAAATTTTCGAATTTACAAAAATACTTTATCAAAAACCGGAAAATATAGATGGACTACGGCTAATGTTGTATATCAATAAAAAATTTTAACGCTGAGGAATAAGGAAGGATCCCTACAAAATCTTAATAATAATAACGATAATGATAAGAGTAATTTTAATTATAATAATAATAATAATTATGATAATAATAATGATAATAATGATAATAGTGATAATCATGGTATTTGTAGTAATGATGATAATAATTATGATAATAATAATAGCAGTAATAATCATAGTAGTAATAACAATAAATATAATAGTAGTTATAGTAATAAAAATAATAATATAGGTAATAGTAGTAACAATTAATAAAGGTAATATATTTAGTAGCAACAATGATAATGCTAGTAATGATGATAGGAAACATTGTAGTGATAATAGGGATAAGGGTGAAAGATATAATGTGGGTGTATTTAACATAACAAAGGGAGTACAGACCAAAGAATAATCATCAGCATGGACAATAATAAGAAGGACTAAGCGAATGGACATAAAGACAGATGATATGAGAGTATAGGTTAATATTTGAAGGAGATAGGAGAATAATGGGACCTAAGAATCAAAAGCGAGCACAGGTCTTCTATCGACAGCTCGTGAACCCGAGGGTTGTCCGAGCAATTACAGTACTAGCGATAATACTCAATTTTTGCGGACGATCCACCACTTGAACACATTACCAACGTTGCTTAGCAACGGGTGCCAAGTGGATCAGAATCATTTTGTATGGCGTTACGAGGGTAACTAGAACGATAAGCGAGATTCGAAACCCTGTAACCCACCATACAAATTTGGGGGCTCAGCCGGGATTGAAATGATTTTGTTGGCAAAGGACCAAAGGAAACCGAAATAAAAATCTTGGAATTAAATAGAAAATGTCGGGACGAAATTTTTACCAAACCCCGGAGAGATGAGAATGACATGAAACAAAACAACAAAACCCAGAGAACGATTGATGGAAAACGAACAACCTGACTACAAGATAAGGAGAAATGTCAAGGAAATAAACGACTAGCCCACCATACAAATTTGGGGGCTCAGCCGGGATTATAATAAAAAATGATTGTTTTTGCAAAGAATCCAAGGAAATAAAAACAAATGTTTAATTATTAAACAGAAAATGAGAGAGGGTGAACTAAAGAATGGAACTTAACAACAAACGAAGGAAAACGATCGACTTATTGACGATGAGAAAACAGTTCGATGATATTATGTAGAGAACGATGAGCTGAGTAAGAATGCCAATTGAACTATGGTTGTATTTTCTGAAGGTTCGAAGTTACAAAGGGTCAAACCTTAGCCAAAAATTTTATTTTTGATATGTTGTACAGGACGGCGAGTTGAGTATTATTGTCAATGGAAGTATAGTCGTATCTTATCGAACTTCAAAGGTGTAAAGGGTCAAACCTTGACCAAAAATATAATTTTTGATATGTTGTAGAGAAGAATGAGCTTAATAAAATTGCCAATAGAACCATGGTCATATCTTCTAAAGGTTCAAAGTTAAAAAGGGTCAAACCTTGGTCAAAAAAAATTATTTTTAATATGTTGTACAGAACGATAAAATGGCAAAAGTGGTGATAAAATTAGGATCTTCCGACCTTTGGATAAAAATTTATTAAGGGTCAAACCTTCAAAAATTCTAATTTTTGATATGTTGTAGAGCGTGAGAAGCTGAGCAATATTTACTATAGAAGTATGGCAGTCTGACTTCTGGGTCAAAAGCTATAAAGGGTCAAAACCTTGGTCAAAATTTTTAATTTTTGATATGTTGTAGAGATCGACGAAACAAGCAAAATTGCCAATAGAACTTTAGTCATCAAAGCTTTAGATAAAAAGTTATAAAGGGTCACAACTTTGGCAAAAATTTTAATTTTTGATATATTGTGTAGAATAATAAGACGATCAAAAATTACCATAGAACGATCATCATGTGAACTTTTGATAAAATGTTACAATGGGTCAAAACCTGCGAATACTCTAGAATTCAGAAAATTGCGAAGAAATTAAAAATTTTGAAAGTGAATTGTAAATATTTTTGTAAATCAGTGGAGACAAAGTGTTTTAATCAATAAAGTTTATATCGTTTGGAGTTCGTTACTGGTGTTTAAAGCACGTTTGGAGTCAGATCGACAATAATTTCTATTCGAAGTCACCGACAACCCCAACAATATGATGAAACAAAACAACAGTTTAGAAAACTCATGAATGACGAGTATTGTAATAAGAGAGGAAAATATCAATATATGTAAATAAATTAAAATATTAGATACACAAAAATTTCAAAAATGAAACGATTCAACAGGAAAGTGGGGATAAAGTTATCAATATTTGTAGAGTAGGAATCAAGGAAACAGGAAACTATAAATAAAAATAAAATTATGGGTAGGTTGTATAAATCAATGGAATCATCGTGTAAATATCATCCAAAAAAACCGTAGAAGTAGTAATAAAAATATAAAAAATAGATAAATAAATAACAATTAAAATAATAAAAACAGGGAAAAGGTGGAAATCACGAGGGTTAAAGTGATTAGAAATAGGGGAAACCACAAAAATGCGGGTCGTCTAAGAGTTCGTAAAAAATTGGAAAACTAGAAATTACTGGATTAAAATTGTTTGAAATAAGACGTGATCACCAAGTCAGTTAAAATAATTCTAAACTTAATAAACGATTAATTGAAAGTAATTAAATTAAAGATCAAAATATTAACGGAAAAGGTTGCAACGATTTCGAACCCCCTACTCCTATGAGATTAGCGGAAGTAACGAACAATTGATTGTACGTATTACAAAAGACATGAGGCCAAGTAAAGCCAAATTAGATACTAAACGAGAACAGATAATCGATTAAGTTAGAGAAATTGACGAAAAGATAATCCAGATGATGGAGAAACTTAGGCGTAGATAAAAGGAAATGTTCAGGTGTAAATGAAATGAATTATGAGAAATGGGCGTAGATGAATAAAATGATGATGCTTGTTATTAATGAAAATAAAGGATTAGAGATAATAATGAATTACGAGAATCATAGTTAGCAACCAGAGGAAAATGATGATTAAAAAACTAGTACGATGAGTTGAGATTAATAATAATAATAAATGAGACAACAATAGCAACCGAAAAGTGTAAAACATACGGGAAAAGCCGAAAACTTCATGAAAGCCGTTAAATAAATTCTGAGTGGACAAGTAAAACACAACTTAAACAGTGAAAGCTGAAAAATCACACATAAGGTACGGTAAAAGTTTCGATGCATCATTTTGTTAGTGTATTTTGTAATGTTATTTATATTATATTATATGGAAATAATACTGGAAAGTAAGATTTAAAACCGAGCTATCATAACGATAGTACGCTTATTTCGATGGAGAACCTTGATCAACCCGAGGAGAGGAAGGTAGTAGGATCCGTCGCAAATGTTGGGGAGTTCCTGGCGAGAGATTGATCACCTCTTTGGGAAACAAACCAACGCGATTACTACAATTTTTGAATTGGGAAAGTGAAGGGGAAACCGAAAATAAAAATAAAAATTGAAAAAATGCGCATGATTTAGACGTTAAAGGTACCTAGAGATATTCTTTTTTTCCCTAGCTGGTGGTGAGGCACCAGAGGACAGCTACGGACTGTCGTGTTCAGGTTGTTATCAGCCAAGGGACTGATGGCGCTGAGCCGTTCGATACAAAAACCCGGATCACACACCGAGTATCGAACGATTCTTTTTATTGCTGGGAGGAACTCGATACAACAACCCGGATCCCACACCGAGTATCGGGGGCCAAACGGTAGGTGAGATGTGAATTAACCAGTAAATGGTTCATACTCAAAATGTCCTACTAAGTTCAGATAAGGGCGGCCGAATTGAGCCGGGAAATCTGACGGGAGGGGCGGGCAAAGATTTGATAGTTTATTGATAAAATTTTCCGCTCCCATATTTAATCGCTTCCTTTTCTTTTCACTATTCGGGAAATCAAGTAAACTGCTTTTGGAACTTGATTGAGCGTCTAGGCATTTCCATACTTTTATATTCTCCGAGGTACACAACCCGGATCCCACACCGAGTACTGAGGGAATTTTTTTTTTATTGCCCAGCAAGGAGTTTGGTACAATAACCCGGATCCCACACCGAGTACCAAATATCCGAATGGCGGTGAGTAAAGCGTAACCGGAAGAATGCGTGGCCAAAAGACGCCATGGCTTGAGAGTCAGTGTGAGGCCTCAAACATACCCAAAAGTCACTGATGAGCTCAAGTCCGGTGAAATAATGAGAGATAATATGAATAAGACGAATATGAATATGAGTAAAGATGAAATTGATAGAATATGATTATGATTAGAGTAAACAGTAAAGATGAGAAATAGTGAGATATGATTATGATTAGATATTAGAGGCCATAGAGTGCCAGAGGAGATATGATTATGATTAGATATTAGAGGCCATAGAGTGCCAGATGAGATATGATTATGATTAGATATTAGAGGCCATAGAGTGCCAGAGGAGATATGATTATGATTAGATATTAGAGGCCATAGAGTGCCAGATGAGATATGATTATGATTAGATATTAAAGGCCATAGAGTGCCAGTTGAAATGAGATTAGAGCTTGAAGGCCACAGAATGCCAGTTAGAAATAAGATGACGAAGGCCCCAGAGAGCCAACGGAATGATAAGGTCATAGAGCGACTGAGGATTAAGTAAACGATTTTTAATTTACAGATTGAATGAGGGTATGAATATAATGATTTTATTATTGTAATATAGATAATTAATGTGACCACATAGATAATTGATAAGACTATATAGATAATTGATACGAGGTCGATAGATAATTGTTACGAGATATAGATAATTCAAAATAGACTTAAAAAATGAAGGGAGATGAAGCAAAAGAAAAATTATTACAGCGAATAAAGTTTACGGAAAAAGACAAGAGAATTTAAATAAAAAGGCCCATAGAGCAACAGCGGTTAAAGTTTAAGGAAAAAGACGATAAGAGTTAAGTAAAAAGGCCCATAGCGCATAGAGATTAAGGAACGTTTTTGGACCAATGATAGAGATAAAGGAGAATAGTAAACGAGACGATTATTGATATGATGGTGATGATTTATTTGATTAAAATAGTTAATTGATACGACAATATAGATAATTGATGCGACTATAAGGATAATTTAGACGAAACAAATAGATAATTGATACGAGCTATAGATAATTTAAAATAAAATTAAAATGAAAAAACAAAAATTAAAAGGATAAGAAGTTGACGTAGAGAAAAGAATTAAGGAAAAGCAGTGAGAGTAGTACGATAAATTAATGCGGAAATTTATATACTAGAAGTGTTATTTATGTTTAGATAATTGACAAAGAATAAAGAGATCGAGTAAACCAAAAGAATAAAGAGATCAAGTAAACGACGAATAATAGACTCGATAAACTAGAGATAGAATCAAGAAAACGAGTTACGAGAAACCGGAATCAAGGAAACCATTGTGTAGAGAAACTGAAAATATACCAAAACAAACGGAGAACAAGGATAAAGAAATAGACCATGTTATTGAAATTCAAAGAGAGTGAAAAGCGGCAACAGATAGAAAACTTAATACAGTAGCGATAGCAGAACCAATGATTACAACAAGATTAGAAAGTTTGGAAACAGAAGCCGGAAAATATGATAAATTAACGGAAAAGCTAACCGATAAAGGAAACAACGTGAAATCACCCGAGCTAGGAATTCCAACTCAGTTGAAAACAAATACGAGTAAAGAGATGAAAAAACCTCGAGAGGAAAATTAACCAAGAATTGCCAAGTAAAAACATGGATGAAACAGAAATATATTTGAGAGAATCAACAATGTACGAAATCACACGCGATGAACCAGAAATGAGGAAGCGAGAACCAATATCTTCAAGTTTAAAGAGGAATGTACAGGAGATGCATTCAAAAAGAAAATGCAACGAAGAAGATTTAAATGACAAAAAAGAAACTGGAAATTCGGAAATAAAAACAGTTGGGACAAAATTAGCTGAAACATGGCAAATGGAAATCGTACTGGAAGAGAAAATATTAACCACAATGGAAGAAAGAGTCGAAAGAGAAAATGAGCAAACCGAGTTAACAGATCAAGTATCAGAACCAATGAAAGTAGTGATGGAAATAACGAGACAAACGAAAGATATTTACCCGCAAACAAATCAATATATTGAAAAACCATCACGAATTTACGATATGTCAGTTAAGAGGATTCAAGACAGTAGAGGTAAATTTATAAATTATAATAATTATTTCAGGATTAACAACGCGAGTTACAACCCAGTATGTATTATCTGCTCAAAAGAAGGATGCCGAACTGACCGAGGTTATCAACTAAAGAATTGCCAAGGATGTGATAGAAGAGTTCGCACAGAAGAAGAAGAAATGATAATCTGTTTTAATTGCAATCAAAGCAGTCATATGTCAAAGAATTGTCGAATGAGAAGAATTCAAGGTCAACAAAAACCAAACCAATTCAAGAAGAGTCCATAAAATAACCCAACACAAGGGGTCAGACATTCAAGAGATAGGGCGATAATGAGTACAACAACAAGATTCGAGATTACAACCTGTTTCAACTGCAACCTAAACGGACATTTGGCTGAAAATTGTCCAATAGAGAGAAAATCGGGACAACCAAAAACGAAAATTATAGTCAAAGTACACAAAGCAATCAAATACAAGAGAGTGAGCAATTAAGAGGTATGATTAAACGAATATCCGCAAACAATCAAAGACAACGAAGTAATACGAGGAGAAACATGAATGATGTTCGATGTCAATGGACCAGAAAATATCCAGAACAGCAACAAATTGAATGAAAGAGATTACAGAGAGAGAAAATCCAAGAAATTCGACAAAGACGGATGAAAAGAAATCAAATATCAAGTAGAAGCAATATGTCGAAAATAGTCAATACAAAAGAAATCCACACTGCGGAGCAGTGTGTCGTCAACAGCGAGGAGGATATAACAATAAATAACGAAAATAACCGCAAAGAAAATGAAGTAATTAAGAAAAATGAAACTCAGGAGGACAAAATAAAATCAGAGCAAGAATCGAGCAGCGAAGAAAAAAAAATAAAGATAATTCAAGAGTTCACCGAACAATAGACGACGAAAAAGCAACAGCGATAAAAGATATCGAAAATATCAAAATACGAGGGTACTACTACAAAAATCGAAAAGAGAATCGATAAGGAAAGCGAAAATAAACATGTTAAAACAAGGGCTAAACAATAATGAAAAGGACAAGAAAGAGGAACTTCAAATAAACGTGAAAAGTAAAGTATTGGAGTCAAAATCTATACAAACAACAGAAGACAATATAGAAATAGGAGTGATGTCAATCGAACAAGAGGTAATAGATATTTTAATGGTTAATAAAATTTCAGAGGGATGAACTTATCGAAAAGAGAATCCAAAGACAACAAACGAGAAATCTGAATATGCAAGACAGATCAAAAACAGTCATTGAATTGAAAATTGAGACAAAAGAAGATGTAATTGACGAACTCAACAATACAACCCACGTGGAAAGGAAAATTACAGTATGGTATTGATTTACTAAAAAAAAAAAAAAAAAAAAAAAAAAAACTAGGAAAATCACAAGGAACAAAGAAAGTATCTGGACAATCGATACGAAAGCTAACAACGTAAATATCAGAGAATATTGTAAAACATGTCAAAAATCGGGACACGCAGAGAACGACTGCTATTGACATCAAATAAGCCAACTATTCGGGAAGAGAGGACACGTAAATAGATTCTGTAACAAAAGACGCGGAAAATGTTTTAACTGTCTAAAATGGGGACATTTGGCTCGGAATTGTCCAAATAAAAATACTCAGAACCCATTCGGAACAGTGGGACTAATGAGAGGAAGCAATAGGAAACCAAATGAGATCAATACCAATACCAGAATAAAGCCAGCGAATGATACAAGTGTCGAATCAAGTTACGAACCAGGAAAAGACATGACAACTGGAAGGCAGAAAAAACATATTAGACATGACAAAACAAATTAACGGAGCCACAAACAGCCAAGAGACAAAATCAAAATATTATAGTAATCAGGCGAAACAGGAACGAGAATATAACGAAATCTACAATGATAAAATGAATTACCGGAAACAGATGGAAGCAATCATCAAAATAACTAAGGAAAAAATGCCGAAATGGACTAGAAACAAGAATATCACCGAGATATTAGAAGGAGTAACAAAGATGATCACGAACTACGCAAAAGGCTCAAAATCAACAGCAGAAATCAGCATCCTAAGGAAAAGAATTCCAATATTATTCACAACAATCGACATAGCGGGTAATACACCACTACACCATGCCATAGAAAGCGAAAACGAGGAACGAACGATGGAAATTATTGAGATAATGAACCAATGTGGACAACATACAAATATCAGAAATGAGAAAGGACAAACACCCATGATGATTGCAGTGTCAAGATAAATGTCAACGAAAATTCTGAGGGAATTATTAAAAACAGGATCAACTCTAAATGAGAAGGACAATAAAGGAAAAACGATGTTAAATTATATTATGATGTCGCGAGAAGCAAGTGCAATAGAGTTCGTTACGATAAATGCAATTCAAGAAGACATCGAAATAATAGGACAAAACTTAAACCCAATTCTTGGAGCAATCAGGAGAGGATACAATAAAGCAGCAGCAAAACTGATCAATTGGAGAAAAAAAGAAAATCCGATAACGAAATTATAGACGTAAACAAATTCGAAAGCAATGAAAATATATTACAAAAAAGAGCAATAAATTCCGGGTATGTATTACCAAGGACTATAAAAGCCCTGTTAAAGAGAGGAGAAATAAAATTCATGGACAATAAAAGAGAGCCTAGAGGATAACAAAGAGGGAGAAAACCGAGAGAGTAATAAAAGGCAAAATCCAGTAGCCTTCTAAGAAATAGGACAACAATCAAAGCCAAATAACGTAGACAATCAGAAAAGATCAAAAGATGAAGAAAACACAGACAAAATCTGTTGGAAACAAATGATGGACTCACAGAAAATTCAAAATCGAGAGAACAAAGCAAGTCAAGATATGAACTAATACCCAAGTATAATATGGACGCAACAACCACCGTCACTAATTTCACCACTCCACTAGCCAAGTGAGATCGATATATATCCAGTAATTGATGAGAGATGCGGAGGGATACGCACCTTGCGCGAAGACCCTTTGGAGATAAAGTAAAAAATAGTTAGAAATGTGCATATAATTTATATAATAGATATGTTTATATAGTAATGTATAAAAGTAGTGTATAAATATTATATGGAATGAATATAATAATATCCGATAATATATAAAAGTAGTATATAAATATTATAGTCAAAGAGCGAAAACAAATTAGAAATCAGACGATGGGATAAAGAATATAGCGGAATGAGAAAGAGATGTGATGTGATATTACGTTAAAATGGAGAAACAAATCAAATGGAAGCCAATCAAATATCAAGCAGTAAAGCTTAGTTAGATAGATGAGTGTAAAACAAGAATCAGATCAGGATCAGAAATTGAAATAAACCGATTAAGAGGTACCGAAGCCATCAAGGAAATCAGAGACAAGAGTAGACTTGGAGTGCAAATTTAAACTTGGAAAATCCAGTACAATCAGATGAGAGACGAAAATCAGGAACAACGAAAACAAAGTCACGATCGGAACAAGATAAAGCAGCAAAACAGTAAAGGAAGTATCAACACGAAACGAAAGCATTGAAGAAATAGATGAAATACCAAGTCAGTCAACAAAAAAGACGAGGGAGAATAATTTAACAAAAAACTGAATCAATTAATGCGAAACTGAAGAATAACAACAAACAGGTAGATAATTGAAAAACAAAGCTAAACGAAAAAACGAAAAAGACAAGGAAATAAATGTAGCAAAAGAGTGGAAGAGACTCAAAATTAAAGCCAGGAAAAGAGCAAGAAAGACGTACAATTGCAAGTGAAACTAGATGCAGCCAAACGAGACAAAATGAATATTACGGAAATAGCAATTTCAAACATGACTGAAGTTCAACACCGGATACAAATAAAGAACGGACCAGAGAAAAAATCAAAGAACAAACCAACAATCAAAAACCCGACAACAAGAAAGATAAATCAAATTAGTAAAGAGAGAAGGCAAAAGGCAATGCCAACAAATGACAAGACGAAAGATTATGAGGCTGAACTACAAAGTGCAGCCAATCAAAATGGAATATTGAAAGGATCTTGCAAATCGTAGTAAAGACAAACAAAGAAGATAAATGACGTCAAAATAAAGTTAATACCAATCACAGAAACGAGAAACCAGATATGATAATAAAGGCAAAAGAAATCAAAAGGGAGAGAAACAGAAAGTCAAACAACTACCCAAAATCAAGAGAAAATAATAACAAGCCCTATTAAAGGAACCTGATAATTGTTATAAAAACAAGGAATTCGAAAGCAGCATGATATTCACGATGCGAAGGAGGATAGCAGTAATAAACCCATATATACAACCTAGTATCCCTTAGAAAGATGTCGAAAAACCCCACAATCAATCAATCGATGCAAAATTACCTGTAACAAATATGACGAGAAATGCAGAAGCCCAAAGGATACCAATTACGGACGGATCAATTCCTATTATACCCAATGGTCAAAGGATTAACACAAGGAAAACAGATCGTTCAAACCATCAGAACTCTAGAAAATCAAATCGAAAGCCAATAGAAAAAGGAAACACCCATCAAGGAAACTATATTAAAATAATCATGGATGATCTTTAGAAACCCTACAAATTAACAAAACGAACCGAAAATCGAGAACAAACAGCCAAAATTGATAACTGAAAAGAAGAAACTCAAACCAACCTCCAAGAATCATGAATAATCCCGAACCGATCAATTATCATCAAACAATCGAGACTAGATAATATGATAAAGGGTCAGCTATCCACAGAATCCTATTGAACGCCACCCAGTTCAAGATGCAAAGAAACAATCAACAAACGAAAGTTAGAATGTCAATTTACAACTCAAAACCCTAAATAAACCAGCAAAAAGAAGTCTCGAACTAAACATTCTATCTATTCTTCTTATCTGAGATTCACTAAGCCTGCCAATCTTCCAAACAATCGGCATCTAACGAAGTCAATTCCCCAAACTAAACAAAATCTCAAAGTCAAATCGCACAACAGATATTGAATCGTCAAAATATCAGAACCTGCTGAAGAAAGTAATCAATCAGAACCCAAGAAACTCAAGGCATCAACGAGACGAATACCCAAGGGACAGAATATTAAACTCATGATTAACAATGAACTAATGATTCTTAGACTATTAACTATTCTTTATGTGTGATCATGACCGGACTGTATGTCCTCTTTCACTTCATCTTGTAATCCGTATATTGATGTATACTGTATGATTATTTTTATGCATGTGGGTTTTAAGGTCATGACCATGTAGCTCGTAGACCCAATTGAATGGAAAATGTAAACTCTGCATAGTTCATAGCTTAGATCTTAAAGAAATTGCGGGTCGCAATTTTACGGGCCCCGGAGTGTTTTATGTTGGGCCAGCACACCAATAGCCTTGAGAATTGTTTAAATGCATCAGTAATACAGCACGAAAACCCAGCACCAAGATAACTTAAAATACAATATACAACACCAATTAAACACTTTAAAATCTGAGAGAATATAAATAAATATAAAATCAAAAACATAAAAATAAAATTAAAATAATAACAAAATGCACCAAGATTCGCACGATACCTACACAAATATAACAATAAAACACAACAAATTCGACAAAATGGAAAAATTAATAAAAGTTCATTAAAATGAAATTTAAATCGAAAAATTTGAATTAGTAATAATTCAATAAAAATTCTAAATAAAAAATTCTAAAAATAAATCAAAAAATAATAAAATTAAAGAATAAAATTTACTAGAAAATAACAAGGTCGAATTTTGTTTTACTGCATCAAATTTCACACGCGAGAAAAATAGGTATAAATACCGATGTGTTTTCACAAATTTTCAGTCTTATTTTTCGGAGAGAAAATTTCATTACAGAACTGTATAACTGGTTGTATAACTGGTTGAGAGCCGTGCATTCAGGCAATTAACACGGGTAAGTGTTTTGCCTGAACACGATCACTCTCAACTGGTGCAGTATTATTAATTGATTTTTTCGAAGGGAATTGATGGGTAATTTTTCAATTGAATTTATGTATGACTTTTCAGATCGAATTTATGGATGATTTTTGTTTTTTCAAATTGAATTTATGGATGATTTGGTTTTTCCAATTGAATTTATGGATGATTTTTTGAATCAAATTTGTGGGTAATTTTCCAATTGAATTTATGGATGATTTTTTGAATCAAATTTGTGGGTAGTTTTCCAATTGAATTTATGGATGATTTTTTGAATCAAATTTGTGGGTAATTTTTCAATTGAATTTATGGATGATTTTTCAGATTAAATTTATGGATAATTTTGTTTTTCCAATTGAATTTATAGATGATTTATCGAATTAAATTTATGGGATTTTCGAAGTAAATTTTATGGAATGGATACAATGAATTTCAAATGTATGTAGCCGATGTAATATGCTGAATAAATATTTTATATCTACAGCCTTAGTGCATCGAAACTTTTATTCCAAATGCTATGGTAAAATATTATTTGTTATTCTTTTTCCGGCCCACAGCCAATACATAACGCAAGAAAGCAAAATCTACATAGTACAGACTTGTGTAAGAGCGTGGAAAATCGCCAATGATATGTACCCGTGAAGACTCAGCGTGCGGAACGCAGGAGTCGTAACGTCAATATTTATCCCTATAGCTGAAAAGAGAAATAAGGAAGAAGTCTTTTGGCTACTCCCTCGTTTCTCATTTCTGTAAAATCGACATAAATTTTTAACAACAATCGGCTCAAAATCTCTAACACCGAGTAGTCCAGTGGGCACTCATTAACTATAATATGAACATAAATAGATCTTAAGGACAAAAAGAGGGAATGGGTAGCGGGGAAGATTGCGAAATCGTTGCAACAGTTAAAATGAATAGCCATCGGAAAAAGATTAATCCGAACGACCAAAATCATGAAAATAATGTTTTTAAATAAAAATTAAATAATTTAATTTGAGTTGAGGCGGAAAATATGGGCGGGACGCTGCTCAAATTTTCCGAACTAATTCAAATACTTAACAAAAATAGTAACGCAAAAATGGAATGCGTAAAATAAGGGCAAAACGCTGCTCAAATTTTCCGAGTCAATGAAAATACTTTGTCGAAAACGGTAGAATAGGGATGAACCGTAAAATAAGGGCGGAACGCTGCTAAAATTTTCGAATTTACAAAAATACTTTATCAAAAACCGGAAAATATAGGTGGACTACGGCTAATGTTGTATATCAATAAAAAATTTTAACGCTGAGGAATAAGGAAGGATCCCTACAAAATCTTAATAATAATAACGATAATGATAAGAGTAATTTTAATTATAATAATAATAATAATTATGATAATAATAATGATAATAATGATAATAGTGATAATCATGGTATTTGTAGTAATGATGATAATAATTATGATAATAATAATAGCAGTAATAATCATAGTAGTAATAACAATAAATATAATAGTAGTTATAGTAATAAAAATAATAATATAGGTAATAGTAGTAACAATTAATAAAGGTAATATATTTAGTAGCAACAATGATAATGCTAGTAATGATGATAGGAAACATTGTAGTGATAATAGGGATAAGGGTGAAAGATATAATGTGGGTGTATTTAACATAACAAAGGGAGTACAGACCAAAGAATAATCATCAGCATGGACAATAATAAGAAGGACTAAGCGAATGGACATAAAGACAGATGATATGAGAGTATAGGTTAATATTTGAAGGAGATAGGAGAATAATGGGACCTAAGAATCAAAAGCGAGCACAGGTCTTCTATCGACAGCTCGTGAACCCGAGGGTTGTCCGAGCAATTACAGTACTAGCGATAATACTCAATTTTTGCGGACGATCCACCACTTGAACACATTACCAACGTTGCTTAGCAACGGGTGCCAAGTGGATCAGAATCATTTTGTATGGCGTTACGAGGGTAACTAGAACGATAAGCGAGATTCGAAACCCTGTAACCCACCATTTGGAAATATTCGTGAAAACCTTTTTGCAATATGTTTATTAATCAAATAGAACTTGATGAATATTAATAGAAAATCTCATTTAAAAAAACTATAAAGTCAACTAACTCATTGTGGAATTATATTGTTCTAAAAACGCAAAAAATGTTTTTCTTAATTTTCTTGAATCATTGTATAGCTCCTGATGAAAATAAACCTTATTCTTTTTAACTTAATGTACATTTAAATTACAACGATTAGAATATGAAATACTTTAAATAACGAGAATAAACAAGTTGTCATGGAGATGAACAACTTGCTAAAGATGTCAAAAACTAGGTCGTTCAATTATTTTTATCACGTCTACGATAATAGGCTAGACGGAACTATTATCAATTTGTTTGTAACATTATTTATTTTATTTTTATATATTTTTTATATTATTATTAGTAAAGTCACTATAACAAATTTATTGTATTAAATACAGATAGTTGGGTAATATTACTATATAGGATATAGCAAGGTGTAAATATTGATGCCTTTATTAATGTTGTATTTTTATCATTATTACTTCACAATTAATATTATTAGTGTCATAATTATTACTTTTACTATTATTATTTTTTTTAATATTATTCCAATTGTAATTATTATTATTATTATTATCATTATTATTATTGTTATTTTTATTCTTATCATCGTTATTATTATTCATATTATTATTAGTTTAATACTACAGGTAATTTTATTATTACCACACTTGTTGGTTTTGTCTTCATTATTATTAATAACTATTATGATCATTATACATTTTAACCAGTCTAACAAGGTCCTTAGTAATATTATTGTCTGTTATTTTTGTCAACATTACCTTTTTCACTATTTAACGTTATAGAATTACATTTAAAGTTCATTGAATGGGCATCAAGATCGGATTAAGTTTATCACAATACTTTGAATATTATTTTAAATAATTTAAAACATCCATTCATGAACATTAATTAATATTTTCTCGTATCTATGCACTAGAACTTGCAGCACTAACAACTCATTTCCGAATAGCCTTAATCAAAGATGTGTAGGAATAGGGTGAGAACTATGGTGTCCCCAACAATACTTCTATCACATTCGGTCAAGCGCCGATGTGTTCGAGCATTATTGAAGAGACTTCCCCAAAAACTACACAATAAGATAAATCACAGTTATCCACCAACCTCTTCTAATCCAGACGATTGGTGGGTTACAGGGTTTCGAATCTTGCTTATCCTTCTAGTTGCCCTCGTAACGCCATACAAAATGATTCTAGCTGCCACTTGGCACCCGTTGCTAGGCAACGTTGGTAATGTGTTCAAGTGGTGGATTGCCCGCAAAAAGTGAGTGTTATTGCTAATACTATAATTGCTCGGACAATCCTCGGGTTCACGAGCGGTCGATAGAAGACTTATGCTCGCTTAGCTCTGTCCCACGCGTAAGTATATTCAAGATCGAGTGTGGAGAGATGATTGTAAGTATTCCTATTAACACCTGTGTGCACGCGTATTTAAGAAATAATTTAACTACCATTAATTTATTGGAATCAACACAGTGAAGGTTTAATGCGAGTTAATGGGGTGGATTTGCTGCTCGGCGTCATCTGGGATGGGGCGAAAACGAGCGGGTATGTTTCCGCTTCCCCCTCCCGACAGACCGCCAGGGCGACTATTGATTCCTAAAAATAAATAACACTCCAATATTCTATACTCTATACTAATTTCTCCTCCGTTTACCATACTATATATGTTATCATCCCTTGTTCGCATTTACCGTGGTGGTTTTCCTTATCTGACTCACCCCCTCATTTTAAGTCTATTTTTAATTATCTATACCTCGTAATAATTATCTATTAATCTCGTATCAATTATCTATATAGTCTTATCAGTTATCTATATAGTCGTATCAATTATCTATATCATAATATCAATAATATAAAACCATCATATTCATACTCTCATTCAATCCATTAATTATTTTTCCTATGTCTCCCAAAAATTCATTACTTAATCCTCAATCGCTGGCGCTCTATGCCCTTTATAATGTCCGTTGGCTCTTCGGCCTTCGGCTTTAACTCTTTTACTGGTCATCTGTGACCTTAACATCTATTTGTACTCATATTTCATCTTTACTCATATCATATCTTATCTTGCACTCTATGGCCTCTAATATCTAATCATAATCATATCTCATCTGGCACTCTATGACCTTTAATATCTAATCATAATCATATTCTGTCAGTTTCATCCTTACTCACAGTCATATTAACTTTAATCTGATTCATCTTATTCATATTATCTCTCATTATTTTATCTCATTTAAATCACCGGACTTGAGCTCTTCAGTGACTTTTGGGTATGTTTGAGGCCTCACACTGACTCTCAAGCCATGGCGTCTTTTGGCCGCGCATTCTTCCGGTTACGCTTTACTCACCGCCATTCGGATATTTGGCACTCGGTGTGGGATCCGGGTTGTTGTACCAAACTCCTCGCTGGGCAATAAAAAAAAACATTCCCTCAGTACTCGGTGTGGGATCCGGGTTGTGTACCTCGGAGAATATAAAAGTATGGAAATGCCTAGACGTTCAATCAAGTTCCAAAAGCGGTTTACTTGATTTCCCGACTAGTGAAAAGAAAAGGAAGCGATTAAATCTGGGCGCGGAAAATTTATTAATAAACTATCTAATTTCTGCCCGCCTCTCCCGTCAGATTTCCCGGCTCAACTCGGTCGCCCTTATCTGACCGTCAGATTTCCCGGCTCAATTCGGCCGCCCTTATCTGACCTTAGTAGGACATTTTGAGTATGAACCATTTACCGGTTAATTCACATCTCACCTACCGTTTGGCCCCCGATACTCGGTGTGGGATCCGGGTTGTTGTATCGAGTTCCTCCCAGCGATAAACAAAATCGTTCGATACTCGGTGTGTGATCCGGGTTTTTGTATCGAACGGCTCAGCGCCATCAGTCCCTTGGCTGATAACAACCTGAACACGACAGTCCGTAGCTGTCCTCTGGTGCCTCACCACCATCTAGGGAAAAAAGATCATCTCTAGGTACCTTTAATCGACTATCAATCAAAACTATTAATTCTCTATATCGTGTATACACTTTCTCTCACCTCTCGGTCTATCTCTTCACTTCCCCCTTCAAAATTTGTGGTAATCGCATCAACAAGCTCCCCAAAAGAGGCGATCAATCTCTCGTCGGTTACTTGCTGACATACGCGACTTGGCCTACCAGTTCCTTTCTCAGTAGGGTTGATCAGGGTTTCCCTTGGGTGAGCGTACTATCATTTGATAGCTCAGGTTAACCATTTTTCTTCGTCCTATCTCAGTATAGTATCAATAAAACAAAAAGAATTATACACTAGGAAACTCGGTTGTCGAAATTTTTCCGTCCAATATTTGTGTCTCTGTGCATGTGTTTTAATTATTTCCTTAATTCGGCTTTCATGTGTTTGGTCTATTACCTTT
This sequence comes from Schmidtea mediterranea, assembly GCA_022537955.1. Classification (NCBI taxonomy): domain Eukaryota; kingdom Metazoa; phylum Platyhelminthes; order Tricladida; family Dugesiidae; genus Schmidtea; species Schmidtea mediterranea. The sequence goes on from CM039679.1 coordinate 11,099,529, forward strand.
ATTTATCGTTGTCGGGTGGTTTTATTATTTACAAACACTGCATATTTCTTTTATATTCGTTTTATTATCTAATAATAATTCAAGTGCTGCATAACACACATTTATTTCATTTCCTCATAACAATTCATGGAAAGTAAACCGTTAGTCTTCCCTTTATCTTTCGCTGACATAACATACAGTGCGACTCTTGTGCGCATCCATGACAATAACTCAGGTGTCCGCAAGGTATCACCATTACTCGTGCTTCCTCTGTTTTGCACGCATAGCATTCTACATAAGACTTGGTTTGCTCTTTCATTGTTGTTGCAATCTCGTCTTCAATATTTTCGACATTTTTCATTAACTTGTTTCAGCTTTTCCCAAATTTGGTTATTTCCAATCTCATGGATAGAATTTCATATATCCTTTCGGTTGTTACATCTTTATCAATATCGATCAATTTTATTAATATGCAATGTTCGTCGGAGTACAGGTTTGAAATCGTTGATATATCCTCTCTAGCTCGTTTAATTAGCTTTTGTTTATTAATTAGTTCCTCAAGATTATCGCTTTCGATGTTTAGGATGCCCTTTAGCTTTTCTATTATTTTTGTTGGTTCCATCTCTAAAATTATTAAATCCCATTAAATTTATTTAAATACTAATTAACTAAATTCATTCAATTCCTAGTCCTTTAATATTTTTAGGTTCACTTTATCACCTACTATTTTATTCATTACTCATTGTGATCTCTTTTGTTATTGTTGACTTCCTCTACTTGGTAGTTTATCGTTGTTCCCCTTACTTACCCTATTTCATTTTATCCCGAATTTTACCCTTTTAATTATATGTTGTTGGTTTATGCGTCTTGTCATTATTGTCTTACTGGATGTGGTATCGTCAAGTATGGGTTTTAGCGTTGACATCTATGTAACTTTCATGTCAGTTTGTTTCCTTGGGGTTTTGCAAGACAATCGTTGTATTAAATAGGTTGGTTGTTTTTATTGTAGTCCGCGTGGTTGTTTTTCATTGTTTATATCATTATCTTGTAGTCGGGTTGTTCGTTTTTCATCGATCTTTACAATTTCTTATCGATCTTTACAATCGATCTTTACATTTTTTAAGTTCCACATATTTCATCTCTCCGGGGTTCGGTAAAATGTCGTCCCGACATTTTCTATTTAAACTTTAAACCTTTGCTTATATTGGTCCTTTGCCAACAAAGTTATGTTGATCCCGGCTGAGCCCCCAAATTTGTATGGTGGGTTACAGGGTTTCGAATCTTGCTTATCCTTCTAGTTGCCCTCGTAACGCCATACAAAATGATTCTAGCTGCCACTTGGCACCCGTTGCTAGGCAACGTTGGTAATGTGTTCAAGTGGTGGATTGCCCGCAAAAAGTGAGTGTTATTGCTAATACTATAATTGCTCGGACAATCCTCGGGGTTCACGAGCGGTCGATAGAAGACTTATGCTCGCTTAGCTCTGTCCCACGCGTAAGTATATTCAAGATCGAGTGTGGAGAGATGATTGTAAGTATTCCTATTAACACCTGTGTGCACGCGTATTTAAGAAATAATTTAACTACCATTAATTTATTGGAATCAACACAGTGAAGGTTTAATGCGAGTTAATGGGGTGGATTTGCTGCTCGGCGTCATCTGGGATGGGGCGAAAACGAGCGGGTATGTTTCCGCTTCCCCCCTCCCGACAGACCGCCAGAGCGACTTCTAACCCTCGGATTTGAGTACGTAGGTTCTGATTGAGCTGACGCTCTTCCATCCAGCCCTTTTGCGCTGCGGTTAGTCTGTGATACAGCTCTTTCACCTTTTTCGGCTCCGACCAAGTCGCTTTAACCTGTTGAACCTCTCTGGTTATCTGGAGTATTTGGCGAAGGAGGTCTGCATTTACGTTGCTTACCCGATTTAGTTCTATTTGCAGGATTTGGGTCGCGTCCATAACTATAATGGATAAATTCGTTAGATGTGAATCCAATGACTTGTATAATTAACATTTATAATTATTATAAACCTAACGATTAGAAAGGGTATTCTTAGGCAAATTATCAAACGCAAGAGACAAAGTATCAAACATTTTCTTTTTAACAACACAAAAAAAACATCAAAACTAAATCACAATTATTGTTAGTGTTTTTGCGACTTCTGCTTTCCGCGAACCGGCTCTTTTCGGCTCTTTTTCGGGGATACCACGGGATATGGGCGTCGGGTATCTCGGACTGGGCGAGGCGGGTAAGCTTCCGCAATTCGCCCGGCGAAGATGTCTTCTTCTACATTGGCAAGATACATACTCGCCTTGACTACTTGTAGGTCCACCTGCTCCTGCACCCTTTCCCATTGGGTGAGGAGATTCCGAGCGTTGATGTATATTTCCGCCGCTGGGTATTGCTGTCCATCGAGTCCACAAGGGTCACTAGTTAGACCCAGCAACCTCCAAGTGGTGGGGTACGGCCACTGTCGCTGGATTTTCTCGAATATTTCTGTCCTTGGGGGTGACTCCTTCCGGTATGGCTCATCGATTAATTGGGTAATAATCCATTCGCGTGGCATGTTCTTGGCTAAAAGAAAAGGCATCAGGATCGGCTAGTTGCATGTAGGGAATGAACATATGATTTAATTAAATTGGTCGCTCGGATACAATACTAGGCTTACTAGTGATTAGGTTGTCGCTGTTGGGTTTTAATTATTACTCTAAGGCTATGACAATGAGACGCGTCGAAAATCTATGATTCGTTAATTATTATCGTTGGTCAAGTTAGCGATTGTGAAGTATATAGTATCGGGGTTGAACAGGACTTGTACAGGTGTTACTAAATACCTATCGTTAGGTCATCGTTTGTGATACGCCTAGTGCCTATATTCGTTGAGGTTTAATAAGGATTTAATGGGTATACAGGGTTACTATTTATTTGTGAGTATTTCAAATTTGTGGGACATTTAATTTTGGGTAATCTCAATTCAAGGTTGCATCTAGATGGGGTTGACATAGATTAACACGAGTCTTTAAAGTTTTCTTAATACTTAACATGAATATCTGCTACTTTAACTTCAAAATTCTTACTAATACATAACAGGAATGTTTGCTAATTTAACTTCAAATTTTACTAACACCTAACATGAATATTTGCTAATTTAATTTCAAAATTATTTATTACGTTATATCAACCTTGATTTAATTAATTCCAAAATTTACTAGACGGGACGTTCATCTTTATTTATGCGACTATATTTAATTAGGATGGAGGTATTCATATCCGTTAAGAATTTGTCGGTGTTTACATTAAGGGCATTGGTTCTACCTATTATGTCGCCGGAAATTCTAAGTGCACATGAATTCGGTTAGTTTAGTGATGCGGTTTCCGGTCGAATCTTATCATCAATAGATCGATCGATTTGTAATTAAATGAAGACATTTCCGTTTGGTAAACTGATAACCGGTGTTTATTTTACCTACTTTTCATGTTCAAGATTCACAATCAATAAGTTCACGATACTGTAAAGCTACTAGGATTTTTCGAGTGGATTCCTTACCTCACGTATTTGGAGATCTTCGATGCGGGACTTAGTTATGCCTTCATGTGTTTCTCAGAGAATTTTGGGATTATTTTATTTGGAATCAACGGTAGGCATTCATGTGATTTAACGTTTGATGTGATGTCAATATAAATTTTCTACTGTTGTTTTAATCATTCTTAAAATTTTATATTCCCATCAAGTTTGTAATTTATATTAACTCTGGATTAATTGCGGCTGGGTTTGGGCTCTTAAATTCGATGTTTCAGTTTTAGGAGGTTTTGAAAGTAAACGTCATCGATAATTAAATCACTTTTATTATATAACAATTTTATGTTAATCCTTTTCTCCTCGACAATATTGATTAAATTTTTACCGTAATGATCTCATCTTAGCGAATTGCTGTTCTAAATTTGAATAATTGATTTGTACTTAAATTTTTTTGTAATTAATTATTTTCGCCTTTAACCCGCCAATTTATTTAATTCATAAACTAATTTATTTTGAATACTTTCTTTTCCATCAATGGATTATCTTATTCCTGCTTCCTTGGATCATTTAGTCAATAAATTATCATTTTTACTAATAGTTATTTTCCTTTCTCATTCCATGGATGATGTTAATTTTTTCAATGAATTCCCCAGTTTTACATTAAAATCTATGGGGTCGATGAATTACTCTAGCTAAGGCATTGCTCTACTTTAACAAATTACTTTAAGTTTTTTAATCAAAGGGTTAATTTAGTTGAATCCATACATTACTTTAATTTTTCTTCATAATTATTCTAATTAATTAATCAAGGAGATATCTCGATAATCATTTTAATTGATGGGTTAATTTAATTCAGTTGACTCAAGATTTACTGATGATTTTTATTATTTTACTTCGAAATGTAAATCCAATAATTAATTTAATTTCAAATGATAATTTATTTTAGTTATCAACGATTTCAAATTAATTTCTTCCCGTACCCTTTCCCTTTAATAGACCTTAGGCGCATCTTGTGTTTATATTATATTTACTGAGTGCCCACTGGACTACTCGGTGTGATGATTTTAAGCCGTGTGTAATATGAATTTAGGTCGATTTTTCAGAATTGAGAAACGAGGAAGCAGCCAGAGACTTCTCCCATATTTCTCGCTTCAGCTATAGGGATAGATATTGACGTTACGACCGCTGCGTTGCGCACGCTGAGTCTTCACGGGTACATATCATTGGCGATTTTCCACGCTCTTACACGACTCTGTACTATGTAGATTTTGCTTTCTTGCGTTGTGTGTCGACTGTGGGCCGGAAAAATTTCGACAAAAATTATTTAATTATTTAAGCATATAAAACAGGTTAACATTATCAATAATATTTATTAATTATATAACAATTAAACATAAATTACCATCCATTGACCAAAATAACAAAAATAGCATAATATTGCATCAAATAAACCAATAAAAATACCTCTCTTCCCACGCCGACGCCAAGCAGAGCTCTACCGAGATGCAATGACGTGACGTGGAAAGAGGGTCCAACATAAATATTTCTCACCTAAAAATGAGTTTCTGAAAAATTCAAAATAAAATTGAACAATCTCCGAATAATTTTGAAAAATGGTTTTAAAGTTTTCACAAATGATTAACAAACAATTTCAAATTGTTTTCAAATAATGGTTTGAAAATGGTTTTGGTTTTGAAAAATGGTTAAGTTAAATGTGAAAATGGATCAGTATATATACCTATTTTTCTCGCATGTGAAATTTGATGCAGTAAAACAAAATTCGACCTTGTTATTTTCTAGTAAATTCTATTCTTTAATTTTATCATTTTTTGATTTATTTTTATAATTTTTTATTTAGAATTTTTATTGAATTATTACTAATTCAAATTTTTCAATTTAAATTTCACTTTAATGAACTTTTATTAATTTTTCCAATTTTGTCGAATTTGTTGTGTTTTCTTGTTATGTTTGTGTATGTATCGTGCGAATCTTGGTGCATTTTGTTATTATTTTAATTTATTTTTATGTTTATTAATTTATATTTAATTCTTTTATTTTCTCATATTTTATATGGTTTAATTGGTGTTTAATAGGTTTATTTAAATTGCATGTTATTTTTGCGTGTGTGTTTCTGATCCATTTAAACATTCCTCAAGGCCGTTTACGTTCTGGCCCAACACGATGTAAAGGTTTCCTAAAAGACCATCCCTGTATACATTTATAAACATATCATTTGGTAAATTAATACTATTGAAATAACTAATGGGTGTAATGATAACCATCTTTCGACGTATTTCAGTGGATCAAGCATCGCAATTGTCGAAGAGATTTAAAAGAGACGTGGCCAGATACCACTCAGAAGCAATCACCCAGAATACAGAGGGCTGAGGCGATGGTACGTCGGTACCGACGTATGGAGCAGAACTGGGTAATGACTGAAGAAGCAACTAAATTAAAGGTAGAAATGGAAGAATTGCAGGCGAAATTAGCCCAAAAGGAAGAATTTTTGTTTCAAGCTAATCAAAAAATAAAGGATCAGGAAAAGGAAATCTCCCAGTTAAAATTAAAGGACGAAATCCGAGAAGGGCTAGTACGGTGTGGGAGTAAGCTGTCCACCGAACAAGAAGCAATAGTGATACGGAATGTAATGGGTAAAGAGATCGATATATCCATCAATATGCCCGAGAATGAATTCCAGCCAGTGTCAAAGCCAAAGAGGAATTGCAAAAAGCTAGGCCTGGGAAGCATGAGAGAGAGCGTCAAAATAAAGTTAAAACCGCCCGTATGGTAGGGCACATCCTTAAATCAAATGGGATTTAAAAGACACTAAATTACAATATTGACAAAATCTGTGATCGACTTCAATTTTGTCTAATTATTATTATGTCATTGTAATATTCATTTTGTTATGATTTTGTTTTAATTTGAATTAAAATTAAAATTAATTAAACCAGTTAGTTGTTCGGAGTAGGGACAAGTATAAACAGAGCACGAAGTCTTCTATGACAGCTCATGGACCCAAAAGGAATATTAGGGCATTGGTAGGCTTTGTAAAGAGGCTCACACTTTGCTAATATTGATCCACTAGCACACAGTAACAACGTCGTTTTCGACGGGTGGCTAGCGGTTATCTCTTATGCGAGCGCTGGTTAAGGATTGGTTAAGTCTTAGACCCTTCATTAAATTTTTCTTTACCCAATCAGTGCCCAGCACTTTTGAGGGTTTTGTGATTTAGTAAAGTTCAACTGATAAATTTTCAATAATTTTTAATCGATGTCTCATCAGAGTGGATTTTTATTTGCTTTATTCAAACAAATTACAAGACTATCAAGTTTTAACCCAATAATTTTTTCTAAACTATCTTTGATCCAGCTGAATATTTGTGATTATCGATAAAAAATAACAAAATTATTTAGACAATAACCTATGAAAGGCTGTGCCGAAAATTCGTGAATACCTTAAATAAATTTGATTCATAGTCAAATTTTGTAGAAAATATTATGTCACTTATAAAGAAATCATAGGTGAAAAACAAAAAACCTTTTAAATGTAATTATTTATAATTTTTCATCAAAGTCTTAAAGATTAATTACTTATTTAATTTTCTTATTTTTCTTTTTAACTTACAAATAATAATAATTTCAAATAATTGATTAAATGAGTGTTTAATTGACTCGAGTGCTTCAACGCCACGGTTACAGTTGCTATGTTCATTTTAATTTCATAAACTTGGGTTTTAAATTCTTTTTATTTTTCTGCGAAAATGTCTCATATTTCTGAACCAGGTATTTTTATAAAACATTTGCTGAAAACGATTATTGAATCGCTCTAGGTGCTGGCAGTTGTGGAAAATCTCAAGGTGAAACTGGTGAAGTTTTAGTTTTAATATTATTTGATGCAACTCTTACAAAATCATTTTGTAACACAATGGTCAAGGAAAAGAATATTATTAGAAATTATGGAAATGGGCAAATGGTTGGATTTAGTGAAGAAGTAAGTAGATTAAAATGCTGAGTTCACTGTTGCTTATTGAATGATGTTCAAAGCACAAATTTACTAACGAAATTATATTTAAAACTTTATTTTGTTGAAAATAATTTGTAATTTTTATTTGGTAAATGAAATTTGCTGACAATGGAAATTTATTTGTTAGTCAACATATCGATTATTTTCAAATCAAATGAATATATTTAATGTAATTAGCTCATTCATATTTTATTTATAGAAAATACTATATACACCTATCGCCCGATTTACACGGTACTTTTTTTGCACGTTTTCGCTTGAAATGGTTTCGAAAATTATAATTCTTTTTCATTTCACTCTTATCAATACAATTTTATAATAATAATATGAATATAAATATTAGCAAATACCTTGGGAAATATCACGAAATCTATAAAGATTTGGACCAAAAATAGCACTCAACTGTTAATTACAGATGTTGTGACAAAGATCACACCGGAAGAAGTTCCTACACAGTCTATAAATAATGATTCAGAAATATCCATTTCAAGCGAAGAAAGTTAAATTTTTCCATTTCGAAAGAGAATTCAGAACATTGAGGATTCTGATGATTAAAATTCAGTAATACTTTACTATGTTTTATAAAATGAATTATAACTTTTTATTTTATGTTTAAATTAAGATAAATTTCTTACTGTTTTGTTATAAACTTGGCATTTTTTTCATTTAAGCAGTTTTTTACCCAATGTTTTAGTTTTCATTGATTTATAGGTCCGATTTTCGAGTTTACTTCTTTTTTGGAACCAATCCCTTACAAATATATTAAATGTCTTTGTTCACATTTACACGGTTTCGATTTACACAGAATTTTCATGAACCAATCTACCGTGTAAATCGGGGGATAGGTGTATATATATATATATATATATATATATATATATATATATATATATATATATTACATCATAAATTGGAAACATTTTTGTCAACCTCACATGAATTGTGTAACGCGGTTGAGCAGTTGATGAAACGCATCGAATTCCCTCTCATTATCGGATTAAGGAGCGCCCGGCTCTACCAAAACATTCACAAAAGCTTGAAAAACTTCTTTTGCTTTAGAAATTTGTTCTCGAATTGAATAAAACTTAGTCCAATTTTGGTTCGGCGAAATCCGAATAATGAAGTAAAATAACTTTGATGATTTAATATAAACAAAACATCTATATCAATAGCGAAATAATTTATTTATTTTGATTTCAATAAAAACATTATATAAAAATAAGAATGTATTGATGGACTTGTCTGCCAATCCGGAACGTATTTTAGTGAATTAATCAGAGGATATTGAGGGTTAGGAATAAAGGAAGTTAAACAAGCCAGCGCTGTACCATGGCAGGTGCAACAAGTGCAATCGTACTGCCCCCCCCCCCCAAAGTTGCCGCAAGGCGCTGAATATGAATATAAATATTAGCAAATACCTTGGGAAAGAAGCTACATTAGTAAATATTTTGAATGAAAATAAGAGCAGTAAAATTAAGTGATTATAAACAAATTAAGGAATTATTAATAAAATATGATGATATTTTTATGAAGCACAGTTGGATCTAGGGAAAACTGATTTATTAATTTATAAAATTTTATTTTCTTTTTTCATTAAATTCTATTAATTTATTTTCACCTCAGTTAAACCTATCTAAGGCGACAATTAGCTGATAGAAAAAATGATTAATATAATAAAGAAATGAAGAGGTTTGGAATAATAAAAGAATGTGATTTATTAAATTAATTAACTTGAATGAAAGAAAATTCCAGAGAAGAAGAGGAGAAAGCGAAAGTCTAGGTATATTTTGGTTATGAGTGATCAGGGCTATTTATCAGTTGAAATATTTCTTATTTATGAATAAACATTGCGGAAATTGGCTAACATTGTTATTTATTTAAATTTTATTAATAAATTAATTTTTTTTGACAATTTAATTAATATCAAATTAACTTAAGATTGTGTACATTCTCAGATTCTTGATAACTATCGACTGAAAGAATTGATTAATATCAGTGAATACAGTTGTCTAAATTTTGTGTTGATAAGTGGATTTCAAAACCTACTTATATTTTGTCTGCATCTTGGTTTACAAATTATATGTCATGGGTGTAATGTCACATACATCGGAATGACTACCCGTCATTTCCGCTCTTAAGGTTTTGATCCCACTCGACTGATGGAATTGATTGATATTGGTAGACGCAAAAGATTAATTTTTTTTAACATTTTGTAAAATTTGTGATTTAAAAAAATGCAAACTTTTAATTTTTGATAAAATAATTTGAGAATTTAAAAGCAGAAATTTGTTTTAATAACAATGGTTTATTCTAAATTGTTTAAAGTTCAAGACTACCTGACGAAGACTGTTATTCAGTCGAAATATATTGTTGCTGAATATATATTTTGAATTGGTGTTATATTTAATTGTGTAAGTACATGTTGTTGTTTGATGCGGTTCGTTAAATTCCTTATACGTGCATTACTACAATATTACACTTGAATATTAATTTTGAATTAATTAAGTTGAATAGTTAATTTGTCTTTCTATGTGGACACAATCAATACCGAAGGCAATCTAGCTAATAATCTTTAACAGATAAATTATAACAAAAATCTTTGGATAGCCTATATCAGACAATACAACATTTCAAAAGAACACAAAAACCAAAGTTTAAAAACGAATTACAAAGATCGATTCATATAAAAATAAAACATAATGAAGAGGAGAATATCAAAGATTAATTAATGATAATTTAAGTTTTCTGAGGAAATTTTTCAATAAAAAAACGAGAAAAGGTTTAAATTTTAGAATATGTAAAATATTATTGAATTTATTTATTTATTATTTATGTTATTTACAAAATGAACTATTTTTTAAATAAATTTGTGTAATATTTTTGATGTTAAACAAAACTTCTCACGACTAATATTTACCGGAAATACAGTTATTGTTTAGGATAAAAACATAAAATCCGCTATTTTCCACAAGTTATTAATTTGTTGATTTGCAATCTACAAATCCTTGAAGAGACAGTGCCGAAAATTTGTGTTAAATATAAAACAAAATATTAATCTGAAACAAAAGTGAAAATTAAAATAGATGAATAGTGAAAGAGTAAGTGATTATAAATGAATTGCTATTTTCTAGATTAAAGTTATTGAAGGAGATTGGCCGCAAAAATATACGATAGGATTATTAAGATTTGACACAATGAAAGACGCCAAAAAATGGAATTTTAGTGATCCTTTAACAAAACAACAAGACTGGCTAGATCAAGTGGAAATTTATGTCATGCCTTTACTTAAGGCTTTTCCAAAAAGTAAATTAAATTTTGAAAATTATTTAATTTTTAAAAAATAGAAGAATATCAGGTTATGGAACTTTTCAACTGTGATTTAATCAACGAGGAACAGTTTTACCACAAATTTCTACCTTCATATAAGTCTGCAATTGATGGAAATGGATGTGAAAACTTCATAGCTTGCACAGATAAAGTCGAAAGATGGCGTGGTCGTCATAATTTTTGTCATGTTATGATTTCACTTTGGCCATCATTAGATGATTATATGAACTGGAGGAATTCGGGTAATTCAAACAATTAATTATGAATTAATTATTTTTTTTCTTATTTCAGAAGATTTTAATCATATTAGAAATTTACAAGATGAAATCTGTGTAGGAGAAACTATTATAGTCGAATTGAAAACAAAATTGTAAATTTAAATATTTGTGCACCTTTTGTCTTATATTCTTGATATTTAAAATATTTAAATTCTATAATTCTTTGTTATAATATAAATAAATCTTATCTATTTTATTTTTGTTGTTTGAATGCTTGTTACCAAGGTTACGAGATATCGGTATTTGGGTGGACAATTTTCAAACAACATGGTTAATTGTAGATATTCTGATCATGTATGATTTATAGTTATTAAAACCTTGCAAATCAAAACTTTCAATTTTTTTTTGTTTTCTTTCGTTTGATACTGTTGGATAATGAAAAATGAAGTCTTTTTGATGGAATTTGCAAACTAAAATATTGTTCTTTCTTACAATTTCTTCCAGTCAACTGTAAATACAAACTGAATTATAAATTAAAATTGTCGAGTTTAACAAAACAAGCACAAGATAAAAACAAAAATTAAGTAAAAATTATAAAATCATTGCAATTCAAAAGATTCTTATTAAATTATAAATATTAATTAATAAAGCAAGGGTTAAAATTTATATTTTATGGGAAAACTGATAAGGAGGGTGCAAAATGATGAGATTAATTCAAATATTAACCTTCGAGCGGGCGCACAGCCGTAAAATTTACGGCTAACTTATTAATTTTCTAATGAAATGACTGTATACGTGTAACTCTAAAAATAGCCCTTATCTATTCTTGAAACAATTTTTCTTATTATTTTTCTTCTTCTTATTATTATTATTACTATTATTATTAATATTATATCATTTAAAAGTAGGTCAAGTTCATCGAAACAAAGACCCTGACTCATCAAAAATTTCTAAATGTTATAGTATTTTTAAACATTTTTAATTTTCATTTACTACTTATTTTTATAAGTAGTGTTTTAATGTTTTCTAATTTTTATTTTATTATTATTATTATTATTATTATTCGAAATCTTTATTAAAATGTTAATACAAATAATACCATAAAAAGTCGATAAAACACAAATGTACAAGTATTTTCAAGTATTTTCACTAAAATAAATTCAACAAAATACATTATTATTATTAAAAGTTAATATTATTCGAAATCATGATTACAATTATTAATATTTTTTACTTTTACCAATATTATTATTATTATTATTATTATTATTTTTATTATTATTATTATTATTATAATTATTATTAAATCTTTTTATTAATATTTTTATTATTACTAAAATGATTAATATTACAAGTTATTATTACTCAAATTATTATTTAAAATCTTTATAAATCTTATCACAAATTATAATATTTTTATTAAACCTAAGTTTTTAACAATAAATTTTATTAAATTTGTTAGTTCTTTAACAAAAATTTTTTAAAGAAAATAGTACTTATCAATTAAAAAATTAATTAAATTAACTAAGTTGTAAAATAATTGAAAAAAAAAATTTATTAGGTCATTTTTTAAAATTTTATAAGATTGTTAGGTAATTGTTCTAGGTACTTGTTGAATAAAAATTAGAAATTAGTGAATGTTATCGACTGCTCACAGCATTTAATCATACAATTTCTATTCATTCCTGGAAATAATCGTAAATATTTAAATTATTCAGAAAATTGTCAATAAAAACATAAATAATAGGTAACAAAATATTTTTAAATACTAGTCAATTTTAGTTTTTAATTTAATTACAAATATAATAATAAAATCAAATAAATACTTGTATACAAATAGTTACATGAATCAATCAATTTCTTAGAACTGAAATCTTATCGATATATTCTGATTAACCTTAAACCAATGAAAAAAGTAACAATTTTCCTAAGTATTTTATAAATTCAACCAACTCAATCCCCTTTCAAAAAAAATACTATAAATTCGCCTCTCAAACAATCATTCCTCTTCAAATGTCATTTTTCACTCCATTATACCAACTATATGCATAATTTTTATGAAACCCTATCAAGTAGATAATATTTACCTTTTGAATACTGTTGGGCCAGAACACAAACGGCCTTGTAAATGTTTAAATGAATCGGTAACACACATGCAAATATAACATGCAGATTTAAATTCAAACCTATTAAAACACCAATTAACCCTACCAAAATGCGAGAGAGAAACAATAAAATATAAAATTATAAACACAAAAATAAATTAAAATAATAACAAAACGCAACAAGATCCTAACCCAATTTGGCAATTGAGAAATTTCATGAAAATGAAATAAAAATCAAATAATTGAATTAGAAATAATTCAATTTAGAATTCAAAAAGAAAAAATTGGCAAATAAAATCAAAAAATAATAAAATTAAAGATTAGAATACACTAGAAAACTCCAAGGTCAAAATTTGTTTTACTAAATCAAAAAGAACACGCAAAGTTAGGGTCGTACAATAGGTATATATACCGATTCATTTTTACACAATTTTAATCGTTTTTACTTATAAAACAGTTTTCAAAAACCTGAACGGTATTTTAGAATGTAAGTGAGAGTTTTTATTTGGAAAACTCTCTCCACGTCGCATCCTCGCAACCTCAATGGAGCTCTGCTTGGGTGTCGGCGTGGGGAGAGTGGTGTGATTATGATTTTCTATTTGATGAATGTTTGGGTAATTTATATTATTGTTAAGTACAGGCTCTTAGCCTTAAAAAGATAGTTGAGTCATTCTGACGTCACTAAACAGTGACGTTTTTTTAAAAAAAAAATATATTGTGATGACGTTTAGTGACGTCAAGAAAACAATTACCAAATTTAGAATTAAGCAATTGAAAATTGCTAAAAATGGAAATGCGTCATCGGAAAATTACCAAATTTGGATTTCCGATGACGCGGGTCTAAAATTGGTAATTTCATTAATTTTTAACTAATATAAATAGAGGACTATTTTTTAGTACAAGGGCCGATAACAAAATTATTAATTGAGCCGATTACAAAAATAGAGAAACCTAACCGATTCAGAAAAAACTTATATTGGACCAGATAATAAATTAATTATTGATTGTACAAGAAAATAAATCGAATTTTGAAAGAAACAAAAAGGAAAACAACAATTACGGCCGAAGAAACTTAACCAGCAGAAAATTATTTCTCAGAGAAAATTTACCAGCGGAAATTATTTCTAGAAGAAAAACAACCCGCAGAAAATTAGTTAACATTCAATATTCCCAGAAGAGATCCAACCAGCAGAAAATTACTTGACAGTTACCATTTCCAGTGAGAAACGCAAAAACCACCAGCTGAAAATCTTCCAAGGCAATATATATATATATATATACAAATATCTAGGAGCAAAACAAGCGCGAGAATAAGAGAAAACAGAAGCCATCAGACATTTCTAAACAGTTAGAAGACAGTTGGATTTACTGCAGAAAATATTTTGAAGAGATTACGTAATATTTCGGAAGGGATACATCATTATCTCGATTTCCTTTTTGGTAAATTTTTAATATTTCTAAATATAAAGAATTAAAGAAAAGCGGATTCTTAAATCCGGCTTAATTAAATTAATTAAACTAAAATCAAGTAGTGTCCAAAGTAGTTGACCGCTTTCGGATACTCGGGGTGCCCCAAAATCAAAACTTACTTACCCTCTGTCTTATAGGATAAGTCGTTGCGTCTGCATAGTGACCATCGACTTCTTGCGGGCCATTTGGCAGGGATCCTTTGATCCAGTTATCTGTATATTCTATTAAACTATACACATATACGCTGTAAATTTATTGTTAACGCCAAATAAATTGTATAGGTAAATAATTTGTCTTTGTCTTATTTATTTGCATAGGACCACAACCGACCTTTTTATATTCTGATTAGTTTATATTTTTAAATATAATTTTATATTATTATTAGATTGGAGTCAGATAAACGAACTGTGTTAAGATCGTAGTCCCCCACTTTTTGATCTTAACATTATTATTAATAAATATGTAATGCATAAAAACTTGGTTTTATATATTGTCGAAATTTTTCCGGCCCACAGCCAAAGACACATTACAAGTCAATAAAATCTAACATACTATTCGAACTCGTGTAAGTGCGTGGAATATCGCCAATGATTCGTGCCCGTGAGGACTCCAGCGTGCGGAACGCAGGGGTCGGAACGTCAATATAATTCCGTATAGGGGAAGAGAGGGGTAAGAAAGTGGTCTTTTGGCTATTTCCTCGTCTCTCAAATTCCGAAAACTCGACCTAAAACTATATTCACATACGGCTCAAAATCATCACATGAGTAGTCCAGTGGGCACTCACTAACTATAATATAAACACAATGCGCCTAAGGACAATCCAAGGGAAGGTGACGGGAAGTAAAAAACTGAAATCGTTGTTGTGAACTTAAATTAACTCTGAAGTCGAACTATTGCAATGAATTTAAAATAACCGTAAATTTCAAGCTGTTGATAGGATCTTAAAGTAATCATAAATAGTGAGCGAGTACAAGGAACTTCTAATATTCAAACGATGTCAGCCAGGATTACGAACTTAAAATGAACTATAGATTCAAGTCGTTGTTATGAACTTTGATGTATTCACTCTAATAGGAGATTAATGAACTTTAAATTATAGATAAACTAGCTGAATACCCACCCCGATATAATGTAGAGAGTCGAAATTTACCTGAGTGAAGACTAAAATTGACCCTAAAATAACATTGAGAATCAACAATTTCTAAGGTAAACAGTGAAATAATTTAGCTAGTGTACACCCCAGATAGTATGGTTCCAAGCCAATAAAATTTCCTAAATAAATGCGGTAGTTGTTAGCATAATGTTTGGGATCAAATAAAATTCCTAAGGAGGGAAGAGTAGAAGAGACCTTAATCGCCACGATCTTCAGATATAAGGTCTACGAATATAAAAATTAACATCAACGAATCCGACCAAAAATTTAGTGACGTAAATACAATAGCTTAAGAATTCCATATCATGACGTAGCTATAGTGAAATCGATAAATTAAATACCACCACATGTCTAGGCAATACCCAAAATTATAGGAACGTAAATTGATGAGAGTAGGAAATCAAGATGTAGGAGCCCTCAATTTAACGTCTCCAAATCAAATTAAATTTAGATAATTTAAAGTCTAATAAAACCTTTAATAGGACAATCATTTAATTGAGACCCTGCAACCACTTAAAAGAGTGACAAACAAATATTTTTCCATAAGCATTCATGATAGGTACGGAGAGGTAATGCGATTCATTATAAGCTGCCACGGTAAGACAAGAATTTAATGAAATCTTCTCCAATAAACCAAAACTCCATTAATTTTCTGATTAACAACGAACAAAAACAATGATCAGCATAGACAAAAATCATGATATCATAGCCAAATGTCGCGGTAGAACCAATATCCATCGAACGAAGATAAGCCAGATTTGAGCTCGTTACAAGGGATCACTGGAGTGAATAGGTACCATCGTTTCCAACGACATCTTCACGTATCAACCACGGCTAAAATAATATACTCATATTTACTCATCAAAAACAAGATTTAGTCACAAGCCATCCCTTGAGAAACCTGCAGTTCGAAAACAATCTTGCCCAAATTCGACGTTACAGGAAATCAAATCTTTCATTCCACCAATATTTCTCCATTAGTGATTAACAATCTTGAATAAAGATAACCAACCTGAAAACTCCAGCCTTGAACAAATATTTCCGACCATGGAGAGCCTCGCTAGAATCGATTATCATCTAAATAAAAGAAAATTTGAGATAAAATAATCACGAAAGTTAACTTACCATGATACATTAAAAAATTGTGAGCATCCGTTGCGATTGTTGATTCTATATAAACAAAATGTCAATTACCCGGTAGGTGTGCCGGAATGTCGTAGACAGATAACACAAATTCGCGCTTCGACCTTTAGAATAGCGTCCGCACAAGAATGATAATTTTCTCACTGTCTAGACACCACAGCGAAGGATGTCTGCATGCACGGGCACACAACGACAGCGGTATGCATTTCTACCTAATCTATATATGGGTAGGACTGAATTGGAATAGTCCGTCTAACGCAAAATCTTTTTTTGATGCAATACCAATCCAACAATCCAGATGAGAACACCTCGACCCGATTTTCGAGTGCAATGAACTCGTCGGATTTCAGCTCGGACATCTCAAGTAAAACAATAAATGTTCAATTATTTTTTCTGTTAATTTTTATTATAAGACATAGCTTAGGAGATTTCTGATCACAGTAAACTTCCCACCGAATCATTTTTTAGTCTACGGTGAAAAGCAAATCACAATCGACACCTTACTCCACCGGATTTTGCTTAATTACCTCTTGTAATGAATCTACAATCATTTGTATTAGCTTGTTCACCACTTCTTTTGGGCAATTTTATTATTTAATCATTCATTTAATGAGCGGGTTTTTTCGAAGGTATTAATTAAGGTAATTTTTGCTATTTCTAATAAATAATAAGAAAATTGTTTAAATTTTAATTTATATTCATGTCCATTAAGGCGAACAACCGCCCATTTAAGTAGCGGAAGGAGAATTTTCATTCCCTCTTACAATCAAACCAAGTTACTGTAAGGGTCATGCCCGATTTTTTTGCTGGTACTTCGGGGGGAAGATAGGACAGAAAGCTGTTAATAAATCGACATTGTACTTGTTGGCCTAAACCGTAATTTAGCAGCAACATTAAATGAGCTAAATTTCATCAGGGTTTTATAGAGCCTTTAGTTAATTTCGTGTACGGTTTATAAACCAATTATGTTTTAATTGTCATTGAAAAGCGGACAGATTACATTCCTACCTGCAATTTCTGAATAACCAAGGACCCTCGCGATCATAGACATGGCACAATTCTTGAATCTTGCTTTGGTAAACTAATTAGATTTCTTCTGTTAAAGGGAATAAAAGGTATGGCAGAAGCAGATAATGACAAGTCACAGATTCCCTCTAAGGACACATGGCCGAGAAATGGGGTTATACTCTTTCATACTAACCATAGCTATTCCGAATTCATGTTATTTTGATATCTATATTAATTAGTAGGGTACAATTAGATTTTTGTTGAAATGAAGGATTGCCCAAGAGGAGTAAAATGAAACCGCATTAGAAGGAATAACCAATTTTTTTTGGCGGGACAATTCAGGTAGTTCTGGGAACTCGAGGCAAGAGAAATATCGGCTCAGCATTCCCAACGAACCCACTACACCGATCAGTACAGGAATTTTACGACATCAGTACAATAACACGCACCTAAATAGCCATTAAACAACCCAACCATGAATGATTTTAATTTTCAAGAAAGTTTTGACTAAATTTTTCATTCAGCAGAATCGAGTGCCATAGTCCGGGTTCCCCCGCAAGTTGCCGATCAGTGGCGGCAAGCCTGGCGACGAGTCTGGCAAGAAAAGTACAGCGATATACCACAACCGAGAGAGCCCCAATGGGACGCCTTACAATCAGTGGAAGATAATGGGCGACCGTTTACGTCGAGAAAACGAAAAGCTGAGCAGAGCCCGGCCCAAGAAATTCGTGATCAAGCCCGATCTCTCCTTGCACGCTTCGAGAACCACCAGCGACAGGTCGACTTCTAGATGATCAGGGCCAGGCAATATCTGGCGAATGTGGAAGACGACATCGCGGCCGGTAGGATCGCGGACACTTACAATTATGTGCCGCCACTCAGCCTCAACCGTACGAGAAACACGAAGCGGCCGGTATTCATATATCGGGAGCGCCTTGATGGTCAGCGGGTCTCAGAAGGACACCAATGATCTGACTATGTTGAGTACACTCAAACTGCATTTTAAATAAATGATTACTGTCACCCAAAAGTGTTCTTCCTCTTATAAATTTTTTAGGGTGGCCCTTAGCATAGGGCAAAAAAATGAAATTCATAATTTGAATTCTGTCACCCATTCAATCTGTGCCAAATATTGAAATAATGAATTGTGTAAAACATCATTACAATTGAAGAATATTTAGAGGTGGCCCTCAGGCATTGAAGTTTTGTATGTACCACAATTTCAAGCTCGATAGTCGATATTGCAAATTGTTAAAGGTTTCTTACATTTTTAAATCACATTTATTCTCCACACAACAGCTTGAACAGGTTAGTTTACTGTACAACAAATAAACAATAATGTCACTGATTCAGAAATAGCTCCAACTGAAAATGTTAAGAATTATGTCTCTCTGCCAACTGTTTTTCGCTGTATTATTATTTCACAACATTCACAATTTCACAGTGTCAGATTGTTGACCACTAGCACAAGTCGCCAGGTTTCGTTTGGTACAGTCAGGGAACTGGCGCCTATGTTCATTCACAATTTGGAGAAGGAACTGGAGTTGATCTTCATTCTTGGTCAATTTCTTATTAAAATCCTGAACGAGAGCAACTCCACGCTCAGCCCTGTCATTGACGACTGCCAAGCTCTTGACAATGCCCAGCGCTCGCGTGTATGACTCATCTTGTTCACAATCAGATGGATCCTTGTTGACCAATGTTACAGGTAGATCAAGCAACTGGAACAGTTTCTTGGAATTCACTGTGCAGAACTGTTCCAAACCTCGTTTTCCCAGGAATGCATCGGACTTTATGCTGGGTCGCTTCGATGGATAATCTGGAGCTTCTTCGTCCATTGCAGCAATCATTAGCCTCTTGGAGTCATGTGATAGTCTGGAGTCAAACAGAGCCAGACCAATAAGCTCTTCGCACAAGTACCACATATGTAGCCCGAGCTTCTTGCTGGTAGCAGCAGAAATAGCCGCATGCGGATAGCTCCTAAGTTGTCCCATAAGTGTGAAGTCATTCAGAGGTGCTTCAACAGCCAGTAGTGCAGTCATCCTGGCTTTGAGGTGGATGACAACGAAAAAAGTGGCGACATCACAAATACCACGCTCTTCTGAAGCAGTCATCTTAAATTGACTGCAAAAGAGAAACATTTTGATTGAGTAAATAACTTTCGCCATCCATCATGCCCAATGCATTGCACCAGGCACCTGAAATCGAATTCCGCGATCAGGAACATCTCCAAGAAATATGACTGCAAGCTCCAGAAATTATCTGTAGTCATCTCTTGGATGTTCAGCTTGCAAATATGTTCTGGCAAAACTCAGGATGTCAGAACGATATGGTGCAACTAACAACTCAACCGACGGGTCTGAAGAAGCAACCTGTAAACCGTCACGATCTATGAATTGCCAGTAATCTCTGAACCTCTTGAATATCTGAATTTCCAACTGATGTTGTCTCAAATGCAGTCCCAACTATTAACTCCATAATGTGGTGACGACAGGCCAGGTATAGAAGATCTTTGTTTAGTTTGTGCTCGATCAGAGAACATGCTCCTGAACGATGACCAGTATTAGACGCTGTCGTGTCAAAACAAACTGCAGCGACCTACTCTGCAACACCCCACTCTTCCAAACATTGAACGACTGCAGATGCTTGTGCTTCACCTGTCCCAGCTGACAGCTTTGGGACGCCAAGTAACTGTTCGACTCCAACACCTGAGATAAGGACTGGAAGACGGTCTACATGTTCATGTGTCGATAAGTCTTCCATCAGCTTGCCGTCCCAGTGAACCGTTAAAGGTACAGTTGTTGAAAACTCTGATCGCAGACAGCTCGATTTGGCAGCCCGATGACTTGCTCTAGCGCGATGTATTGAGCTTCGAGTGATGTTTAAGGTGTTCACATCATGGCCAAGACTGGAAGCTACTTCACTGAGAACGAAGGTAGCATTCCGTGATGAAATCTTTGTTCTGATCAAAGCTGAAGTTAAACCAGGAGACAACACATTGAGTTTTGCTCTTTTGGGTCCAACACAGACTTCATTCGATCGACTGCAAGTTTTACTTTTATCGAAGTACTCATCATCATCATACTCATCAACTGCATCATCATCTGAAGATAAAGCAGTTTTAAGAGCAGTCTGGCTCGAATATGCTTCAATTTCCTCTTGTGATCGCTTCTTGCGCTTTAGTTCTGCCTCCTTTCGATCCTGACAACGGCGTGTCTTCAGTTTTTCTACCTTGTCAACAGCTCCAATTGAACCTGGCCGGCCTTCCTGCCTTTGAGAGAGGAGGAACGCTCTATCTTCAGGAATAGTAATCAAAGTCAGTGCATCCGAATGTGCGATGTCAAAGAGATTGTCTAGGTGTGAAGTGAATTCATCCTCCTTCATCTTGTGTCCATCGGTAATCCGATTCTTGTGCCTTTGGAGACCTTTCCATTCAGCAAAAAATGCTTCCAACTTGTCGATGCAATGTTTGGCTGCTCGAACTGGAATACCAGCCTTATGCCAAAATCCAAACACCTTTTCGATGGTTTGTCGACTAGAGTCACGAACGGTCAGATTCTCAACTTTGTGAAGATGCATGAAATAACCAAAAGTTTGGCGATGCGATGGCAACATTGCTCCCAGAATGTCAGACTTCGCTGAACCGAGCAAGTAGACATTTGATTTTCCTCTGGTCTCCATTTTTAATCTATAAAAATAAACAATATTTCAAAAACTGACAAGTGACAACACATAATTATGAACTAGGCGTTTACTAATCACTTCAAATAATGACTATTTAGTATTGAGTAATGAGTAACGAATGATAGAGTAATGAATTAACAGAAGTAATTAAACCCATTCAAATAATAGACAAATTGGATTAATAGAAAAAATTACATTTACCTTGAATGCAAGCAATCCACTTGAATCCACTACAATCCAGTGAGACCAATCTAGCGAACTAGTGCTGCAATTAAAGACTTGGCAGGCACAGATAAGTATTGACTAAGCAATTCAATGATAACAGTCAAATTATTTATTATTTAAGGGTTTTAAGCTTTTTTGCAAATTTGCACATAGTGTCTACTGTACCAAAGAATATTTATTTTGTCATTGGGATGATGCAATGATGATGTAGTATGTAAGTTAAT
Source organism: Schmidtea mediterranea (assembly GCA_022537955.1). NCBI lineage: Eukaryota > Metazoa > Platyhelminthes > Tricladida > Dugesiidae > Schmidtea > Schmidtea mediterranea. The sequence continues at coordinate 11,121,610 of CM039679.1, forward strand.
ATATTGTACAGTTACAATACATCATATTTATACAAAACACGAAACAGGTTTAAAACTTAACGATTTATTTAAATTTCACGGATTTAGTCAAACTTCAAAGCTTGAGGGCCACCTCTAAATATTGCCCAATCTGCATGTTTTTTGCACATAATTTTATTTCTATAAGTGGAACATATTAGTGGGTGCCAGAAGATGATTTCAAACTTTTTGTTTTAAGGGCCACCTTAAAGTTTTTATTATTAATGTTTGTTTGAGAAATTTAACAATTTAAGACTTATAGTCCAGTATTAATTTTCGTTATTACAGAGATGGAATCCCTGAAAATACTACAGAAAGAACTAGAGCACGGACGGAAAACCAATAAGAATTTCTACGAGCAGATCATCCATCTATCGGCAGAGATTCAACAAACAAAGGCCGCCTGGATGGAGCCCAGGAAGGCAAAGACGCTTTATCAAAGACTTACAGCAGCCCAAAATGAATGGGCGGACGAGAAACAGTTAAACCAAAGCCTAAGAACACAGCTAAGGGGACTAGAGGTCGCATTGTCAGCCTGCCAGGAAGGGGCAGCAGTAACACACCCCCTTGTTTTTGCTCACGCACAGCTGGCTTACCTAGAGTCGGTAGCGGCTCCGAAAACTACTCCAACAACAAGCGGCTATCGACCCGGACGAAAGGAGAGAGCCAAGCGCCGAGCCGCTCAAATATTGAACCAAACGCAGCCGACTCACTAAAAGGAAAAAATGCATCGCTTCTTTCACAAAATATGTATCCACCTGTTTTGGTTTAACATATATTGGTCGATATTTTGAACGTTGTTTAAAGAATTCAATGGACTCGAATGATAAAGATTTCGACATAAGGGGACCCAATAATCAAAGCGAGCACAAGTCTTCTATCGACAGCTCGTTGAACCCAGAGATCGTTCGGGCAATTACAGCATTAGCAATAGCGCTCACTTTTTGCGGACGATCTACCCACTCGAATACAGTTCCAACGTTGCTTAGCAGCGGGTGCCGAGTGGTAGCAAATAAATATTTATATGGCGTTACCTGGGCAACCTCCACATGATTTTAAACAAACATCAACACCCAGTGACCCACCAATACCAATATTCATCCCAGTAAATTCCTTTAAAAATATTATAAATTCCTCTCTTGACCAATCATTTTCCATCAAATAACAATATTTCCAGCCATATTCAATATTTTTCATAAAAAAAATCATAAAAATACCAATTTAGATAATATTTACCCTTTAAATAACAATATTTAACCAACCCAACCCCTTGAAAATGACAACAAACTTGTTGTTAATCGACTATTTCTCACTAAAGTAAATTCCACTCTAGACCAATCATTTCCCATCAAATAATACTTTCCCCTACCCTACCAACTATATTCATTATTTTTTATAGAAATGACCCTTTAAATAACGATATTTAACAGACTCAGTATATAAACTCATTGTATAAACGTATTGATTTTAAATAAATGTTTTATAAAATGTCTAGTTATTTTATTGATATTAGTGTTTTTGAAAATGAATTTGGTGGATTAGTTATATACTATTCATATTTGGTGTTTTCGGCCAACGAATATCATGAAGATCAAATACTTAACGGTCAGAATTTTTTCTGTCCAACGTGTATATTAAGTACTATCGGTTCGGATCGAAAAACAGCTATTTTCTATGTGACAGATGAAACAAAAGAAAAGATATTAAAAATATATTTCCCATCTTTGAGAATTGTAAAGTATTCATTAAAAGAATATCAGAGTTTTCCAAGAAACATATCTTGTTCATATTATGAACACGATGATGATTGTGCTTATAAAAACCTTTTACTTGGTGCTTTAGATTATCTGAAATATTAAAAGTTTATGTGTGTAATTTACTGTGTTTTGATTGGTTAATTTATTGTAGTAGTAATAACGTAATTATTCATATATAAGGATATATTTTTCATTTTATGGTCACTTTTTACACATACCCAACTTCGAACAATAATCAATATGTTAAAATTTTTAATTTTAATTTTAATTTTATTATTATTTTATTTAGAACAGTAATAATAATTCTTATACGAATAATTCCAACCAAATACCTAATACAAATCATATGGTAAATTTTAAATTTTATTTGAAAATTATTAAGTTTATTTAGAATTCTAATAACTTTCCCAGACAAATGTATTGGCAGAATATCAATGCTAACTTTGTAAGATTAAAATTTAAATTAAATGTTTAGTGATTATTTATTTAGAATATGCCATATACTAACATGCATTGGTATTATCCAAATTTCCAATATACAATGCCAAATATTCCAAATATTCCAAACTTTCAAAACATGCAAAATGTTCCACAATTTCAAAATATTCCAAATTTTTACAACAATCTTCAAAATTCTTCATCAAATATGCCTCATATTAATGCTAAATTAAATGGTAAGAAAAATAATGTAAGTTTTCTTTAAATTTTTAAATTGTTTTTAAGTAATATTTTAAATAAAGAATTAAGTTATTATAATTTTAATAATATTACTTTTAAATTCTAATTATTATAATGATTTAAAATTAGGTATACAAATTAGAGATTAAAAATATTTAAAAATAAATAGTTTAGATTGATAATTTGATTGCAAACTGTTTATTTTTATAAATATTTAATTACATAATTTATAAAACCTTTTCCATAAGGTTGAAAATAGTTTAACTTTTTCGTATTAAAGGGTTATAATTTAGTAATTTATTAACCTTTTAAATAACTTTATTACGCCATAATTTTCAAAAATAATTTTCACTTATAATTAATTTTTATATAAATAGGCAATTTATACCCTCCATGAATCATAGCGATGAATGCCATGACCTAATGAAGAAATATTATCGTCATCAGTTCGTTGGCATTGAAATATTTATATGTCCCGCGTGCAAAACTTACCATGCCCAACCCTATCTTGATTTATTTTTTGATCATAAGGTTAACTCGTTTGATTTTTAAGGCTGACGATTTTAAAATTAAGAAAAGAAAAGCTGATATTGGTTTGACATTGGCGCCTAAAATTTCTAAAAATGAAATAATCAGTGATGATGAGGAAAACATCCAAATAGGTGATTCTGTCGACATTAGTAATGACCCAATTGTAGAATTAGATTTAAGAGGATCTCGTAAATTACTAAAATTTAATATTGATGAATTTAATGTTAATCAAATAACATTAACAGATAGAATTATAACCCGGCTAAAAATTGAAATTAATAAAATGCGGAACGTTAAAATTCAATTTGCTGTAAATATTCAATTTGAGAAAGATGATATAACTAAAGATGAATTTATATCTAATAACGCCGAGGTCTTTTCAGATAATTTTCTTGTTGAAGGAGTTAGAAAATTAAATGAAAAAATAGAAAGATTTACTCAATTAGTTAGTGGATGGACTATTTCTAGAATTCGAGAAATTCATTTTATCTTGACTAAATATTCCCAAATAAATAGGTTAACTGGTCACGGTTTTATTGAAACTCCTATTGCGCTTAAAGGAAAAAGAGCAATTATTAATATTAAGAATAGTGACAATCTTTGTTTTATATATAGTATCTTGGCTTTATTGAAGCATGACGTTCTTGTAAATAATCGTAGTAATATGTATAGTTATACCTACTTCTTGAATGAATTAAATTATGATGAGATAGATGACTGTCCTATGAGATTGTGCAATATAAGTAGGTTTGAGGAAAAGAATCCAGGTCTTGCAATTAATATCTTGTCTTATAACCCAACTGTTATTAATAATTATGAAAATGAAAATGACGATTTTGTTCCTCATCACCCTCATTTGTATATTATTCATCGCACTAAAGTGATTGACGTTGATCTTTTGTATCTTTTACTTCTCGAAAATGATGACCAATATCATTATACTGCTTTAATTGACTTGCAACGCTTAATGAATTCACATGTTAATGATATAGTAAGTGTACGAATACAATGTCAATGGTGTCCTAGATGTCTTAATGGTTTTCGTTTGCAGGATGCTTTTGACAGTCATTATGCCTTATGTACCAAAAATCAGGTAGGAACAACTTTATACACTCTTCCTCAAAATAAATATTTAGAGTTTGGTGATTACTCAAAAACAGTAACCCCACCATTTGTAATTTATGCAGACTTTGAGTCAATTTTACCCATTGACATAAGATTTCATCAGAAACATCTACCAATATCAGCAGGACTATTATTAATTAATAACTTTAATAATACTAAATAGTATTTTAGTTTCATTGGTTTAGAGTGTATCTTGGAATTTTTGAAAAAGATAGAGTAATTTGCGGTGACAATTATACAACCTTATTTTGATCTTTTAAGTGATTCAAACATTATTCCGCTATCATTTAATCAGGAAAATGCTTTTAAGTCTTGCTTGAATTGTTATCTTTGTAAGAAACCAATTAGAAATCGTGTTAAAGTTTACGAACACTTTTCAGGTCGTAATCTTGGGGCTGCTTGTAGTCTTTGTCGTAATGTTAGAAGAAATCGTCAGCATTTATCTGTTATTTTTCATAATCTTAGGGGATATGACCTTCATCACATTTTGAAGTATGGTCTTAGTAGTTTTCCTTCTTGGGATTTGAATACCATTTCAACTACAACAGAAAAGTTTATATCGTTGATAGCGCATATCGATAAAGTATCAGTTAGGTTCATTGATAGTTATCAGTTTGTTAGCGCATCATTAGACAATGCAGTTAAAACTCTTTCTAACTTTCCTTTGACAGATTCAGTATTTACTGGTTCAATAATGGGTTGTAAAGGTATCTTTTGTTAAGTCTACGACTTAGTCGTAGCTGATGGGAGCTGATGGGCGCGGATTGGTATGGATGGGTATGGATGGGTTGTTGGTTGGTGTGTGTGTGAAATAATTAAGAACGTGTGTGTGGAAGGTTCTAGAAGGTAGGTGTGTTGGTCCACAACTGCATGACATAATAGAAGGTAAGTGTGTGGAAGTTTCTAGAAAGTGTGTTGGTCCACAACTATGGACATAATAACAGTGAGGTAGGTGTGTGTCTCCGATTAGTGACATAATAAGTGTGTGTCTGACCAGTGACATAATAAGTGTGCCACTGACCAGTGGTCAAGTGACGTAGTCATGAGGTCATTGACCAAAGGTCAATTACTAGGTAGCAACTAGTGGACAGATGTCAATCTCCAGGTAGCAACAGCGTGGACAGAGGTCAATTGTTACGTAACAATTACGTAATGCAATGGGGTTGTATCTGACGGGCTCACATCCTACTACTGGTAATTTACGAATTTATCCCTTTATTGGATGGCAACTAGGAAATAATGAAGAAAAGTGGGAAATATCAAACAGTTCGCCATTGGACGAATGGCGTAACAAAATAATTAAACAATTAAGGGATTCTTTTGGTAACTTAGAAGTGAATCTTATAAACCGATAATAACTATTAAAAATAATTTATAAGTACATCGAAGGAAATTTCGTTTAAATGTAATGGTATCATAACATGAGTATATTTCATTGTATAAATTGCTAACAGATAGAAAAGAAAACGAAAATATATTTTTATTTTCCTAGTGGTCCTAATTTACTTAAGCATTCTTCTTGGTACCTAAAAAAGCAATTACATTCCGTTTCACGCTTTGGACATTTACATTTGAAATTTTCGCAAATCTTTACTGGATCCGAGTAGTTTTCTTGTATGAACGTCGTCAATATGATGCACAAAACGAAAATCTGATTGAATGAGCTGTTATTTCAATGAATATTTATAGTGAAAATTGACACATGTACAATTCTTTTGATCTCTTTTTCATATTCTCCTCTAGCTTCAAATTGCAATATTTACAGGACAGATTTGAAGATATTTCATTCATTACTGCAGTTGTCTCTAAAGTTCAAAAGCTGAAAATCCGTTTTTTCAAAATTTATTTGGAGATGGAAGCAAAAGATTCCATCGTTCTAAATTTAATTCGAGCTTTAAAGAATTTGAGATTAACAGTAATATATATTGAAGACCCTCATTTAAAAATTTCAAGTTTCTATAAAGCAAATTTGTAACTTTTTAAATGTTTTTCTTAACTATTCAATAACATAAATTTGCTTTTTAACGATCAAGAACTGCTTTTCAAAACCTTTTGAAGCATTTGAAAATAAATTTGTTCCTAATGTTTTATGATTGCAATTTTTGTTTGTGGATTTAATCTTTTTAAATCTATTCTATGGTGTTACTTGTTCCTTTGAGAGTTCAAATATGAGGAGTCAAATAAACCTTTCAAGTCGCGATTGAAACCATCATGGAGAACATGGTATATTTTTATTTTTGGTTCAATTTTTATTAGTTATTTTTAAGCATTGTCACTGGAGATACTCATGATAAAATAACTTCAGCGTGGTACAGGCTCCCATCAATTCCATTTTAATGGAGCTACTCTTGACTTTGGCGCCACTAAAGTTAATCGTATTTTGGTTGATCTTTCTCTCAAGTATGCGACTGCCCCACACGCTTTATTTGGCGCATCTACGAATTCATGAATACCCCAATGATGCTTTATATTACTAATCAGACATCGTGAAATCCGTAGGCATGACAGATTTTACGTTTCCGCTATCCATTGTTGTAAATCTTTTTCTATCCCTTTGGGTAACTCTTCATCCCAGTCAATTCCCCCCAGCCATATATGTTACATCAATATTTTCCCTTGCATAATGAAAAGTCCTATTATTCCTAACAGATCAAATATTCTAGCAATCATGCTATGCACTTTCCTTTTTGTCATTCTTTCTTCCCTTTGGAGGTTTTCTTCGAAACTAAATACATCTGAATTGGCACACCATATCATTCCTAATGTCTTTATTGTGATTACATTTTCTTACTTCAATGCACAACGTTTTTGCTCTATCTTCAACTGGGAAGGTCTCCAATAATTTTGCTGAATTGAACAAAAGATTCATTTTGTGTATTTACGAATTTTCGGCACAGCCTTTTTCAAGTGATTTTCCTTGAAAATAAATCTGATTAATAGTTATATTTTGTTGAAAATATTATGTCACTTATAAAGAAATATGAGATGAAAACAAAAAGTCCTTATAATAATTACAAAATTAATTCATTTAAACAAATAATAGATAATACTTTATTAAAACAAATAATTAATTAAAAACACTTTAAAATAATAAATTCCCTTAATTTAAACAAAATTTAAATATTTTAACTCCCCCCATTTTAAAGTTTTATAATTATTTAAATTAAAAATATCAACAAATCTGTTCTTAATAGATTATTTCCCCTTAAAATAAATTAAAATTTACTCTCAACCAATCATTTCTCTTTAAATGGCAATATTTTCACTCTCTCATAACATTTACATATATATTCAAACAAATCCCCTAAAACTATTATAAATTCCTCTTCTATATTCTCCACTTAGAAAATATTTACCCTTTGAACACAGATATTCAACCAACTCAATCCCCTAAAAAATATATCAACAAACGTTCTTAATCGATTATTTCCCCTTAAAATATCATAAATTCTTCTCTTGACTGATCATTTCCCATTAAAATAAAATTTACTCTCAGCCAATTATTTCTCTTCAAATGACAAAATTTCCTATTTTAATTCACTATTTTTTCATAAAAATTCACATTTAGATAATATTTAGCATTTAAATAACAATATTCAACCGACTCAATCCCCTTAAAAATATCATAAATTTACTTTTAACCAATCATTCTCCAACAAATGACATTTTCCTCCACTGCATCAATAATATACATATTTTTTCGTTAAAACCTACAAAATCGATAATATTTATTCCTTTAGAATTATATATTTAACTCCTAAAAAATCTATCATTTGGATCATATTTACCATATATTATCAACCAATCAAATTCCCTGAAAACTATCATAAAAATCTGAATTTTACCAATAGAAAGTATTATAATATTAATATCGATACCCAACATCTTTCATCAAAACTCATCACAATTTCATTCTGACAACAAATTCAAGCAAATAAAAATTCATCAAAAATGACTAAAATTAAATAAAATCTATGTTTTCCACATAAATTAAATTTCACTAAATTATTGTAAAATCGTAAAATATATATCATATTGCACAAATAGTTAAAATTAATCAGTAAATGAATAATAGTTCCTAAATCCATTAAAATTCAACAGAAAACCATAAAATTCACAAAATAAAAATATTTCAAAATTTAATAGGAAATGTTAAATATCATCTAAAACTTGATATTTCATTACTAAAAATTATCATAAAATTTCCCTAAAAGCTCTAATTAATTTAAATGGCCTAAAATTATTTTATTTTTGCCCATTACAACCTTATCTATTGAAAGTTGTAATTAAATTTATTAAAAGTTAATTAAATTTTCATTGAAAATGACAAGTCAGTAACAAGTCAACAAATGGAATTTTAATTAGTAGAGATTATATTCTATAAAGAAAGTTTTCAGTGAAGAAGTAATATTGGTGAGAGAGTACATTAAGTGACTAAAATCGTTGAAATTACTGAAAAAAAGTGGGATAGCTAAAGATAAAATTGATATATTAAAAACTTACAGGGGTAATAAACTTTGAATGGAGAAAATATACATCGAAGATGAAAATATTCACTGAAAATCAATTGTACTTTAAGAGTGGATGAATTACTGTTATATTAAATTAAAAATTATTAACAATTGAGTACATTTCATCGGTTAATTATATTTAAATAGGGAGATATATTTTTGATAGATGAATAGTTATTAAAAACAATAAACGCGCGCGCGTATACCAATCCGGCAAATATTTAACAAGTCCGGAGAATATATACCAATCCAGCGAATATTCAAATCCAACGAATATTCAACAAATCCAACTAATATATACTAATCCGAACAAATATTCAACAAATCCGGCAAATTAAATACTATGAATACGGTGGATCTGATAACAAGTAGGAAGAATGTAGTAGAAAGAACAACAAATAATGAAATATAGTAAACAATACATTGAATAGATGAATAATTTGGTATTATGATTATAAGAAATATTTAGTTTTTTGTAATATTAAATAAATTCAGAAAATTGATGTATTTATATATTAATTATTGCTTTTTATAAAATGTTATAATTTTACTTTTAGAAATAATAATCATTTTTTGATGTTATTATTATTTTTGAATTTAAACTATTATATTGTCAATTTTAAATTAATTTTATATATGAATAATATCTTTATAAATTGATGGTTATAAATAAATATTATCCAAATGTAAAATTAATTACAAATAATTAAAGTATATAAAATAAAAAAAAATAATAATATTATTGACTTGATTAAAACAATATTCACTTCATTAAAACAAACAATTTAATTTAATAATAATATAATTTAAAAATAAATAATATTATTGACTTGATTAAAACAAATAATAAAAGTATATTAAATAAAAATAAAAATAAAAAATAATTAAAAAATAAATGAATAATATTATTGACTTGAAATAAACAAATAATTAAAGTAAATAAAACAAAAATAAATAAATTTAAAAAATATATATTGTTGGGCCAGAACACAAACGGCCTTGAAAAATGTTCAAATGAATCGGTAACACACATGCAAATATAACATGCAGTTTTAAATTCAAACCTATGAAAACATCAATTAAACCTAGCAAAATATGAGAGAAAAAGCAATTACATATAAAATACTAAACATAGAAATAAATTAAAATAATAACAAAAAGCACCAAGATCCGATATAAATATAAACATAACATGAAAACCCAACAAATTCGACCGAAATTCGATAATTTAACAAAAAATGAAAATTTCATGAAAATGAAATTAAAATCAAAAAATTTGAATTAGAAATAATTCAATAAAAATTTCAAATAAAAAATTATCAAAATAAATTAGAAAATAATAAAAATTAAGATTAGAATACACTAGAAAATATCAAGGTCGAATTTTGTTTTACTAAATCAAAAAGAACACGCGAGGTTAAGGACAGAAAATAGGTATATATACCGATGCATTTTCACATAAAATTTAACCAATTTTAAAACAAAATTTTGAACCATTTTTAAAACCATTTTTGAACCATTTTTAAACCATTTTGAATCTATTTTAGGTGAGTGAGAGTTTTATTTTGAAACTCTCTCTCCACGTCCCGTCCTCGCAACCTCAGTAGAGCTCTGCTTGGATGTCGACGTGGGGAGAGATGTAATTTTTATTTGGTATGATGTTATGCTCTAGCAAGTAATTTGGTATATTGTTTTTAATAATTTAATAAATATTTGTAAAACCTAAACTCAGTTTATTTTTCATTAATTATTAATTTTATTGTCGAAATTTTTCCGGTCCACAGCCAAGACACATCACAAGTAAGTAAAATCCACATATTATTCAGATTCGTGTAAGTGCGTGGAATATCTCCTATGATCTGTGCCCGTGAAGACTCGGCGTGCGGAACGCAGGGATTGGAACGTCAATATTATTCCGTATAGAAGAAAGGAGAAATAAGGAAGGGGTCTTTTGGCCACTTCCTCGTTTCTCGTTCTCTTTAAATTCGACCTAAATTACTCTACACACGGCTCAAAATCACCACACCGAGTAGTCCAGTGGGCACTCATTAAATATAATATGAACACAATGCGCCTAAGGTCAACCAAGGGAAGGTACCGAGGAATTATAAAATAAAATCGTTGCTATGAACTAAAAAACTCCAAATTATTATTATGAATGTTAAACTGCCAATACGAACTTAGGATAACCATAAATATTACGCAGTCCCCGAAAAAGTAGAAAGTCAATAATTTAAAAATGAAGTCACGTATCTAAATTTTGGATTCCCGTAATCGTCATAAATTAAAAATCATGAACTTAAAGACGTCGATCGTGAACAATACCAATAACCGAATCATTGTGAATTTTCTTTTTTGTAGAATAGACAAAAACTTAATATACAGGACCAAAACTTCCACCACCATAAAAAGTGTTTCATTTAGATTTCGACCTCGCAGAAGGTTTCCAGATAACCGTCGTTTTGAGACCTGCTTAATTTATATTTATGTCATGCCATAATTACTCAAATTATATTAACGCTTCACTCCAATATTGATAAGATCGTATGTCAATAATAGGAAAATACTTGGTAATTTTAAATCGAATAATTATTGACAATCGACCCCCCAAAAGAAAGACCTCATTAAATTAAATTTGAGAAAAGTCAACTACATTAATACTACTCATAAAATATACTTACAAAATTTAACAATTAGCCAGAAAACCCGATGTTAATCCTGAACCACATTAATACTACTTATGAGAACACTACTTATTAACCTTATGATTATTAGTATTATCATTATTATCATTATTATTATTAGTGTTAATATTGTTATTTTATTGTTATCATTATTACTACTAACGTTCTTACAGTTACCAATTAAATTTATTCATATTTAATATTATTATTGTTATTATTATTATTATATTTATTATTTTTATGTTTAACATTACTAATCTTAGTACTAATTCCCCATTGATATCATTATTATTATTATTATTATTATTATAGTTCTCATTGTTACTAAGATCTGAAACTAATATTATTATTATTAACTTGATATTATTATTAACGGTAAAGCTATTGCTATTATTATTGCGATTATCAACTTAAAATTGATAGCATTGTCACCCTTATCGTTAGTATTAATCTTCTTAAGATCGATATTACTAATATCATTATTATACAAAATTATTATTGTAAGACTAAAATAATAATTATCATTAAATTATTCTTATTATTATTATTATCACTAGTACTATTATCACACTAAAATTATTATTTTAATATCAAATGTATTATTACCAGTACTACTTTCTTAAGTTAATTTTAAAATCATCAAAATAAAATAAGAAAGACATAGGACTTTATTAAATTAAAAGAGTTCAACAACGAAAAATACCACATCGATGAAAAGTAATTCTAACATAAGTAAATTCCAATATCGTGATTTCTTTTGCGGATTGATTCAGGAGGATCCATAGATTAAAATTGAATAAAACTAATAATGAACGAAAGAGCATACTTGAGAGTAAGTGCTGATGCTGGAATGGAGTACAATAGAAGGTCCGGTTGCGGTAGGAGATCTAAAATAAAAGAAAATTATTAGGAAAAGTATCAAAAGTTACAAAATAGAAATTCGAAAAGGTTTAGTCTGTTGTCATGGCAACAGGTGATAAGCAAGCTTAAAAAATGGGATATATACCTAAATTTCTCCTTACCCATAGATTTTCAAGGGTTAAGATGAATATTTATAACTTAAAATGGAAAATCCTTAGTTATAATGAGATTAATCATAATAAAAAATTTAATTTTATAAAATTTTCAAATAGTACTTTAGATTAAATAGATTTAATTTTAACCGTAATAAATTAAAATTTTAGATTGTATTCATAAAATATTTATTTAGATTGACAATTTCACCCATAAGATTTTATCCATGAAATATTTATTTAACATAATAATTTAACCATAGAATATTTATCTAAAATACCAATTCTACCCATAGAACATTTGTTTACCCATAAATTATCCCTTTAAAATGACTAGTTACTCACAGAATATCCATTCAATACGATATGTTACTAACAGAATGCCTATTCACTATAAGATTTATTCATAGAGTATTTATTCCATATAACAGATTACCCGAAAATAACTAGTCAATATAATAGTCCTTCCAAAGAAAAGATTAGGTGGACAACCGAACTACTTCGCCAGTATTCATGTTAGGGCATCATTCCTAAAAACAAGAGATTAAAAAATTTAAAACCTATAATATAAATTCCCACTCACGGTGATCACTCCACCGGGATAAATTTCATAGATTCTTAAATTTACCAGATTAGTAAATACAGAAAATTAGACACCTGACGCCTACATAAATCGACAATACGCGGAAAGGTTGGTGAATAATAAGCTCGTCATTATACTACATACCCGCAGTAAGTAACTAGTTCTCTCTAGCACGGTAGTAATTTTACACACCTATATTTTTCTCTTCCCCAGACTATAAATAACAAAGGTGGATTAATCAATAATCAAAACGAATTTTGCTCTAAGAAATTAAAATGTCCTACAACCAACGGACTATAACGAGAAGTCGACCGATGAGTCGCCCGATAAGGTCGGAGATGTGGAATTGGAAATCGGCCATTCAGGTAAAATTTTCTAGTAAACTGGTTTAATTTTAACCGAATTGTTAACGGATATATATTTATTAAAAATAAATTTTCCATTTATAATGATAATGATGAAACTTCTTTGCTCAGAAAATCCAAGACCATTGAAGTGTGTTCCCACCTCGGTTGCCGATCGTTGGAGATGGGCATGGGAACGATTCCGGCAGGAGAGATGTCCCGAGTTCCCCCCACCGGAGCCTCAACTGACCGACTCAACAGAAAATGATACCGACAAAAGGCTGGCCGAACAACCAGGGAAGAGTGGAGCCCGGCCGGAGAAATCCACGCGCAGGCTCACCATCTCCTAGAACAACTAGAAGCCCACCAACGGCAGGTGGATGTGCAAGTGGTCCGAGCTCGCCAATACCTGGCGAATGTCGAAGAAGACATACTGGCTGGTCGGATCGCCAGCAATTATCAACACCCGCGGCAAGGTACGGTCGCACGAGGCACCCGATCGAAAACTACACGGATCCGCAATATCAAGCGACCAGTAATTATCATATCTGGTTATTCGCAGGAGGAGTGGGTGGAAAGTGGTTTTCCCTCCTCCTAAACTACCCCTTCATGATAAACTGCTCTAGGATTTGATTGTTTAGTAAAGGTTTTCAGTAAATAAACCGGTTGTTGTTCTGTTAACTGTTTTATCTTAGTCTTAATGAGAAAATTCCTTATTTGTTTGATATAACGTACACGAATAAAGTTTCTTTAAAATATCGAATCTTTAAATATCTGTATTACTAGTAATGGAACCTATCCAACTGCTGCAGAAGGAGCTGACCCGTGCCCAACAAGCTAACAAAGCACTGTATGAGCAAATCATACAGCTCACCAAAGAGATTCAACAAGTGAAAGCCACATGGGTGGATCCAGCCAAGCTTAAGCCCCTACGCCACCGGCTCACCGCCGCTCAAAAGGGCTGGGCCGATGAACGGCAATTAAATCAAAACCTCCGGACGCATATAAGGGGGTTGGAAGTTGCCTTGTCCGCCAGTCGGGAGGGAGAGGCAGTAACCTACCCTCTTGTCTTCGCTCATCCCAATTGGCTTATCGGGACTCAATCAACAAACCAACGCCCACTGTGACTCCTGCCACAACACCATCCAGCAGTTATAGGCCGGGGCGGAAAGAGCGTGCCAGACGAAGAGCCGCTCATCTGTCGAATAAACTCAATTGATTTAAAATTCGTTTTATCTGTGAATTTAATTAAATTATAAAGGTTGTTCAATTACTAAAAGTGATGTTTTAAGACTTGAGGAATGTTAAAAAAAAACCTGGAGCTATTTCATGAGTATTCACACTTCGTCAGGTAACCGTCGTTCTATCTCTAGGAACACCATCACCGTATATAACACTCACTAACATGATTCTGATCTCGAAACTTCTCACACACAAGGGACTTACAAAGCGAGCACAGGTCTTCCATCGACAGCTCGTTGAACCCAGCTGTTGTCCGAGCAATTACAGCATTAGTAATAACGCTCACTTTTTGCGGACAATCCACCCACTCGAACACATTTCCAACGTTGCCTAGCAACGGGTGCCGAGTGGTACCTAGAAAATATTTATATGGCGTTGCTGGGGTAAACACGAGGACGTTTCAAACAATTAGCAAAACCCAGTAACCCACCAATATTATGAGTCATGGTCTTTGTTTCAATGACCTTGAAAAATATGATGAGTGATGGTCTTTGTTTTTCAATGACATTGAGAAAATTATTGTGATTCATCTAATGACCTTGAATAGGTGATCTAGCTGTGACACATCCAATGATCTTAAGAAATTTTGAATGACCTTGAGAAATTATTATGACTCATCTAATGACCTTGACCTACTTTTAAATGACCTTGAAAATATTATGACTCATCCAATAACCTTGAGAAATTTTATGACTCATCGAATGACCTTGAATAGGTGATTTAGCGTTGACACGATCTAGCGGTGACACATCCAATGACCTTGAGAAACTTTTTGATGAATCACGGTCTTTGTTTGAATGACCTCGAAAAATTATTATCATTCGACGAATAACCTTGAATGAGTCATTGTCTTAAAAATTTTTTGTACTTTTAGACTTAGAAAAAACGATTTACCCCACCCCGGGGGGTTGATCTAGCGATGACACACCCCACTACTTCTAATTTTTTAATTATTTGGAATTAAATTAATATCAAGTAATAAAAAATATATATAAGTAATAGTTTATAGTATTATGATTATGTATAAACTTATAAATATTATAAAAGTATTCAAAATTATTTAAAAGGAAATAAGTTTAAAAAAAGTTTTTCATATAGTGAATATTTATTCTTATTAAAATTATGATTATTATAAATTGTTACTAGAACAAGGCTTGCATAATAAATCCGCATCATCAGTGTAAACAAATCTTTGACATTTAGAACAATACTTACGCCAAACTCTGTTTTTCATCACTATCAATACTCACTTGAAACAAACTTTCATGAGCAATATTAATTGTTTCAGCATCAGTAATTACTCGAAATTAAAGTTTTCATCTTCACAAAATCATCAATTTCTTTTTCTTGAAACAAATTTTTTTGCATAGGTCCATGCTTGATTTTGTGTTCTAAATCAAATATGTATATCAAAGGGAAAAGTTAAAATGTTTATGGGTGATCGGAGAAGTTTTAAAAAAGATTTAGCAGTTTGAATTTTGTTTGGTAGCATTTTCTACCAGGTGAGCACCAAAGGTTAAAGAAAAAATAATAAATTCTGTTAGCTGCATTCCGTTTCATTATTCATTTTAAATTGATAACTAAAGAAAACCAAGTAAAAATATCACTCAATAACTTTCAAATTTCAATTCCAGTTATTCATATCAGACATTCATATTATAATAATCATAAAAACATTTAAAATATAAAATATTAATATTTACAAATCAATAATAAAATTGACAAAACATTTAATAACATTTAAAATTAAAATATTAATATTTACAAATCAATAATAAAATTGACAAATCATAAAATTAATATAAACCTTAATTTAAATTTAATTTAATTTTTCGAATTTTTGCAACTAAAATTTAAAAAAAAAACTAATGCCAAAAATATATTTTTACAAATCAATAATTTTTCCAACACAACATTTACAGTGGATAATTTGATAATGAAGTAAATCATCGGAAAAAGCGAAATCACCATCAGCAGTGTAAGGATTGATATTTTCAGAACGGTTTTGAGAAACGGAATCCGATCCAGATTGCTCCATGTTGCTCCACTGCCGCAAATCCTCGACAGTTTTCAACATCGTATCGTAGATCGAAGACCTCAAATCGGTTTCGTAATTATCAGATTGACATTTGCTCTCGTTATTTACAACATTTTTCTGCTCTTTCAATTCTGTACATAGATTAAATTTTATTATATCATGTTTTCTATATTAATATAACCAATTTGTATTAGAGATTTCGAGAGATTTTCCAGCTCATTTAGCTTATTGTCTAATAATTGCTTCTTGTGCATTAATTTAGACATTAACTGATCTCGGATACGACATTTGTGCTTTAGCATAGATCTTTGGTGTTGATACAAATGGATATATTCAGCTATTGTGTCAGTTTCACCTTCCAACTGTTCTACTATGTGTTCCAAATGCCCATTTTCTTTAATGAGTAATGTATTTTTCATTGATAAACTCTGCAGCTCTTCAATTGCTTTGTTATTAAAATCCTTAATAACAGAAATGCAAAACCATAAACAAAAAAACATTAGAGATGGAAATAAATATAAAATAGGAATTTTTGATCTTTTCATTCTTATTTTATTTATTGTTATGGTTACTTATTATTATTTATATTATTATTATTATTATTATTATTATTATTATTATTATTATTATTATTATTATTATTAATTATTACTTTTTTTATTAGATAAGTGAATAATTAAATAAACTCTTGCTACAAAGTAATAATTATGTATTGATGAAATAATTGAGGATTATTTGATAATCGAAAATATTTTCATCAATATAATAATTACTTTACAACAAGGGGATATTTTATTATTAACTTATCTGATATTTGAATTTATGCTGCTACCAATAAACCACAATTTTATACTTTTATTTGTATTGTCGTCATCTCTGTAGTCGAGTTCTAGAATTTTGTCGATTGAAGGGTTTGGATAATATTAGTGAGCACAGTAGGGGTTGTAAAAGTAAATTAGGAAAGTCTGATTTTAAAATTTTGCTGAAAAGTTTTAATAATTATTGGGAACGTGTTATATGTGAGGCACTGTTGATCCAAAGATTAATGTGCAAACTGCTATGACTACGAATGTTTTGAATATTTTTAAATAGTTTGATTATATTAAATTGTGATAAATTGATGTTTCAGTATTGTGTAAAAATTTTAAAATTTATTAAAAATTTAATTATAAAATATTATAATTTAAAAATTATATAGATAAAAAAAAATATTCATATAAAAAATTTTTTTTAAAAATTAGTTTAAACTATTTCAATATTTATTTAAGTATTTATTTATTAGAATATTAAATTAATAAAAAAAAATAATTTCTTTAAATTATATTAATTAATTCATAATATTTTTGGTTGGTTTTTTGTGCCTGAAGATCACAGTTAAACTGTCGAAATATATAGTACAGAGTGTTTTATCAGTGATTTCTTTTAATTATTATTATTATTATTATTATTATTATTATTATTATTATTATTATTATATTATTATTATTATTATTGTTATTATCATTATCATTATCATTTTTTATTACTTTTATTCTTATGTATTGTTTAATAAAACAATTTCACAAATAAAATAAAGTAATGCTAAAAACTTATTCACACCAGAAATGTATCGACATATTTTAGACCACAAAAAATTTATTTCAAATCTCAGTTGAACATAATTGTAAGAATAAAATACAATAGATAATGTTTTGTGCAGTTTAAAGAAATGTTTGTAAAATAAATCGATACAATTTAAAATTGTTTTTTCTTAAATATTTAAACCAAGAAAATATTGCATTTCATATTTATAATAAAATATATTTTACAGTTTCGTGTTATTTCATATCTTATAATAAGATATGAAACATTCATTTTTCTAGCCTCTTCATTATAAATATATTCCGCACCATCCATCATAAATTATGCACAGTATAATCACAAATTAATATTTAATAATAAATTTATTTATTGAAAATAAGAATAAAAATTATGCACAGCGATATAAACTAGGTGAATTTTGTTAAAGAAAAGCAGGAAAATAAAATACAAACACACAACAGCCGTAATATAAAAAATACATACGTAGTGACAGATATTATGGATAGCTACCATTTATTACCGGCATTTTAAAATAGAAAGATGCTATTTACGGATATTTCAAGCGTTTTATTACATTCTAAAAGTCCGTGCGTAGGAGACGAGCAAAAAAATCAATATAGATCATAATTTATTTAATAAAATTCCAATTTGAAATTTTTTTCAGAAATTTGGAAAATGACAATATTTACGGAAATTAGAAAAGCATCGAAAAAAGCCTCATTTCCTGAATATTCAATATATATATATATAATTGTGGAACAAAAGGAATATTTCTGTATCTCTTCCCAAATTCTAAAATTCTTCACTTGAATACTGGGACCAAAAAACTATACTTCGTATGTTCCAGTATTCAATAGAAGGATTTTGGAATTTGGGAAGAGGTGTAGGAATTCACTAATTGAAAAACTATAAATGATTGAATTAGTTTTGGGTGATATAAATAGTGAGATTTGTTTGTTGGTTTGTAGTTTGCATTAAAAGATTAGCATCGTGTTTATTGGAAATAAATCAATACATATGTCATGACTATCCGTCATTTCCGCTCTCAAATTTTTGATTACTTTCAACTGCGGAAATTGATTAATATCAGTGAACTCAATTTTGTACTGCATGATGAAAATAAATGTAAAATATTTTCTGTATGAATGTAAAATTATGTTATTGAAAATTTATAAAATCTTATTAGCATTTCGATTTTATAAATTTTATAATATAGATTTCTAAAAATTTGAGATTAAGAAAACATAGTTTATGATTTTTTTAATAGAATATAATTTTTAATAAAAAAAATTAATGAATAAGTTTATTTTAACAAAAAAGCAATTTAAATCGACATAGTTTCAATTTCAATTCTACCTGATGATGACAGCGAACCGGTTAAAATGCATTTAATATATGTTAGATTTACGTTTTCTTTTATTTAAATTAATGCCATTGTTTAGCGGTTCTTATAACATACTTTTTAAATACATTTTCAAAAGTTTTTCATTAAACCGAATTTATTTTTCATTTTTAAATTTATTAAAGTTGACAATTATGTGAAGTTAAAAATATAAATAATATTTTAAATGAAAACAAACCTTGAGAGATTGATATTCTTCAGTAGAAATGACTACGCAATTATCATTTGCCAGTATTTTTTCTTGATTTAAATTGGCTTGTAAGTTATTTTCATCTAAATTCGGATTTACATATTTTGTAAACAATTGATCTCTTTCAGCTTTTATCTGACGCAAAGCAAGCAATAGCTCATCATTGGTTTCACTAGAAGTCTTAAACAATATCTAGTTTCATTACATTTTAACAACATTTTATAAAATCTCCAAGTAAACGATTTATATGATTACTTAGAGAAAAAAAACTCGTCCATTTGCATTAGTCATATTAAACGATATTTTAGACCGATTTTTAAAGTTGTGTAAAATTTTATTTAAATCTTATAATATAGGTCATGAATTGCTGAAAAAGATTGTTTCCGTAACGGTACGGCGAGTATAGGTCTCAAACAGTTTGGAAAACGGATATGTCTTCCTCTTTTGTGTCTATTGAGCTCATAGACTGAAAGTAGTGGTTGTTGAGTTATTGTGCAACAGTTTTTAGAAAGATAATCTGCAACAATGTTCTCTCTGCAAGCAATATATGAAATATTACAACTAAATTCAACAATGTAGGAGATTTGTCTTTGTCAAAATGGATTTTTCATGGTCATGGTGTATACCAAAGGTTTGATCAAAAAATATGAAGTTTCTTCCAAAATTTGAGAAAAATGTTTGATGGAAAGGTAAACTGCTAAAAATTCGAGGTCGAAAGTTGTGCCGCATTGAGCTTTAGTGAATGGAATTCCAATGGTTCTGATGTTTATTGATTGATTTGATGCAGAACAATTATTTCATGCAAGTGACTATAAAATAAGAAAAAAGTAGTAAAGGAAAATCCTGGGTTGACTCTCTAGGTTGTTGTATTAGTGTCAATTAGTATAATATTTGACATTCTCCAAATGAAAATTTACATTTACTTGTCAATTAGTTGAGAAACTTTGAAAAATCAAGAATCTAAATTAATAGATTTTAAGTTTAAAATTCTATATAGAATCTCAAAACGAGAAATCAACTGTTGTTATCTCAGAAAAGACCAGATTTTTGAAATTTTATGATACAGTTGGTAACAGATTCAAAAAATAATTATTCACGTCAGATCCGAAATCGGCAATGATTAAATTGAACTATTATTAGAAAACAATGAAAGAATTACCGAATCAAGTGATCGATAAAAATATTCCAACATCATTAAGTGCATGTGTCTATATTGTGACTATTGTTATTCTGGATATGGTCACCATATTATGGTGTGCATTGTCATTGTTATTTGGATATCGTGTTATTTTCATTCCTATTTTCATCATGCGTGTGTGCTGAATTAATTAGGTAAATGCTATGGTGTGCATAACTATTTATTTCTTATTATATATATATTAGGGTGGTTCACTTTATAATAGAAAAAGATAAATAGGGGTTTTTTATCATGAGCATTTTAGTTTTCTGGTTCACTGGGATTTAAAACGTGTATATACCAAATTTCACAGCATTTCGGCTCCTATAAATACTGCCTCAGCGCATTTGTTATCTCGTGTTTTATGGCATTCGGCAGTTGCATTAAATTAAAATTTTGCAATGTTTAAAAAGCTGTTTTTTAGATACAAAGAACAATTTTATTACAATGTAGGAAATACACAGTAAAATAATACTAGTTACATGACAAATTTACCTGACTGTATTGCAAGTATTTCTAAGTACGTCATTTAAAAATACACTTTAAAAGTTTTTTAGTCTTAACTTTCTGAGTCCTGAAAGTCTTCAAGTTGCACAGTTGATTTTTTTGCACCTGGAAACTTTTTGCGATGCTGTTCAAAAGTTTCTTTTTCCTCCTTTGATTTGGTGAGAAATGAGTTGAATGATGACACCAGTGCAATTCCTCGCTAGGCAAGTCATTGACAACATTCAAGGAAGAGACCATTGCTGTTGCTTTCTGAAAAGATGGAGTTTGTTGCCTGGTAGAAGCATCAGTCGGGGAAAAAATTGTGGAAAGCAGAAGAGCAATAAAGAAGAGCAGAAACGACGAGGTCACAAAATCCTTAAATGTCACATTATGAAATGCTGAAGTATACTTTGTGCTGCGGATGCACCTTTCTTCTTTCTGATCACCAGAAGATTTCTCCATTAGTTGCCTCAAGCAAGCAGCAAGGCTGTTTTTCTCATCCACTGAGATACGTTGAGAAAAGAGAACCATAGAAATGAATTCTGCATTAAGGTACCAGAAATGTCGGCGAATCGTTTTCAATGCAGTCTGAGAAATGGAGGGAGAAACATCCTTATAATCAATAAGAAGCTTGATGAACTCCAGATCATTCAGAGATGCGTTTGCTGGAGTAGGACACTGAATCCAAGCTGTAATATAAACCAAAGATGCAAAAAAAGCAAATTCTGCAATTGATCTGTCTTTATGCTTAGTCATCTTGAATTGATGACGGAAGAGATAAATATTCATGATATATATATATATATATATATATATATATTTTAGACATCCACCTTGTATGGTGATAAGCTCCAGGAACACGAAAATGCACCCCGAGGGGGAGAATTTTTCCCAGGAAGATAAGATTGAGAGTCAGAAAATCTTTGTGATCTTCACGCGGCAAATATCTTCAGTTATCTTTTATTTGTAGGATATTTGAACAAAATATAATGATTTCTTCTTTTAATGGCTTGAGATTTTGCTCAAGTCGAACATCGTGGCATATACTAAATTCTGCCTCTCTTATTTTTTTAACTAAAACGCCTTAAAGCGCTTGAATAGCAGCCCATCCGGTCCAGTTGTACTACCACCAAATGTCGTTTTGAAGACTTCTGCGCATATCACCTCTAGTATATGATGTCTGCACGCTAACCAAAGCCGCTTCTTACTCAATGTCTTTTCAAGAATAGCACATGCTCCATTGAGGTGGCCTGTATTAACCGCAGTTGTGTCGAACAACATGACAGAGATTTTTTCTGTTAGTCGCCAATCTTTTGAAATATTTGCAGCCGCCTCTGAAACAGGTTTCCCTGTCCTTGTTCAAATTTTGGAACACCCAAAAGCTTCCCAACACCTAATAACAACCATAGCAGCTATATGTCCCTGATGGATCATTTTGTACCATTCCAGAGCATACCATTCTCCAGTGAGAATGCGCATTATAGATGAGGCTTTTTCAATGTTATTTTTATTAATAATTACTCTAAAATCATCTTTAATCTAAAAATTATCTATCCAATCAGAGGCTTATCATAACATTCCACACAAAAGTTTACTTCCATTTTATGCCAGAGGAGACATATCCAAGCAAGGCAGTCTGTTTATACAGGATGGCGCCCCTAGCAGCCTCTGCACGAGCAACCGTTTTCTGGCTGCAGCAGAAAGGGATTCTTTGTTTACCATGGACAGACAGCCCAGTCACCAGGCATGATTCTAATAGAGCGCACGCGGTTTATTATCGATCAGGTTATGCAAAAACACGCTTATACAATCCAATGCGTTGAAAAATCAAGTTTTGGATTTCAGTATGTTTCAATTTAACTATTGCTACAATTGGATAGTAAGTTTGATATTTAAACTTCTATGATATGAAATCATAATTACCATGTTTCAAATACGCTACATATTTCAGTGGATTTATTAAAATATAAATCTTAATCTTAATAAAAACTATATAACTTTACCTCTGATTTATTTCTGTTAATAGATTCTGCACAATTTTGATTCAATTCGGAAATCAAATTATTGTTTTCTGTTGTTAACCGATTGATTCTTTCCTGTTAATGAACTATATTGAGAAGTTGGAAATTAAACGCAAAATAAACAATCAAATTGAATGGATGAAATCTCATGTGCACCCACTGGAAACTGAAAATGAATGGCTATGCGCTACAGGAAGGAGATTTGAATTATTCAATAAATTTTATCGAAAAACTTTAGTTTTGTAGGATGTGAACCTTTAAGCACATTACGAATTATTGAACGCCTTCTAAGTCAAGGTCAAATTTGATTATTGATATTCGATACATTTAATTTGACGGCCACAGGACGGTTATAACTGCCACATAATACTTATTGTGTAATCTCTGTTTACAGTGTTAGCTGTCTAACGGAATAGGAAATGGAACGGGCTAATAAACTCTACTGAGTTCATGAATACTGAGTTTGGCGGTCAAATCCTATATACAGCATGTTGGAGAGAAATGTGCCATTGAATACGAAGATCCAGTAAGCAATATTTTATCAAATAATAATAATAATCATAATAAACATAATAAAATTAGCGCTCGGAATTTAATGAAATGTCATCTTTTTTTCTAAGCGACTGACAAATGATCTGATAAAAAACAAGTACATTTCAAATCATTTTAAAGC
This sequence comes from Schmidtea mediterranea, assembly GCA_022537955.1. Lineage (NCBI taxonomy): Eukaryota > Metazoa > Platyhelminthes > Tricladida > Dugesiidae > Schmidtea > Schmidtea mediterranea. Next base: position 11,145,664 of record CM039679.1, read on the forward strand.
GAATTACAAGATTTTTCTTTGTCGTATTTTAGACGTTTTTTGAATATTGTCATTTTTTTTCTTTTTTAGGGCATTTTTTGTTGTTTTTGAAATTATTTTTACAATATTTTAGAATCAAAAATGTTTAATCATTATTTTTTTGCTTTAATGATTTGGCCTGTGAAATTAAATTGAGCTAGGTTTTTACCGAAGGGTGAAATTTGAGGGATTAATAATCTAATAACTGAACTCCTGCTACAAGATTAATAATTTCACCAATATTATTTGTGGTATATTTCCAAATTTTTGAAAGTTAGTCCTCTAGTCAATATTTTATTTAACCCATATAAATGCCAAACACAAAAGATTCCTTATCAAACCATTTGATAAAATTTGAAATCAAGTATTGAAGCTATGTGCGATAGTAAAGTTGCTGCTATTAAACGTTTCATTGTTAATCAGCACATTTCTTACAAGAAACACAAATGTGAAATCGAACGTGCCAACAAAGCAAAACAAAGTCTTTTAGAAATTAATAATCTACCAGAAAGTCTTTTCAAATTTTCTATGAATTGATGCGATGCATTAGTTTCAGCAAATATACCTTTAGGAAAATTAAACAACGATAATTTTTCGAAGCTTTTTGGAAGAATATAGAACGGGCAAATACCTGATGAATCAACATTAAGAAAAACCTACTTACAACAGTGCTACGATAGAACAACAACATGTAATATTCGTGATGCAATTCATGGGAGAAAAGTTATGGGTATCAATTGATGAAACTACTGATGTTGATGGAAGATATGTCGTGGATGTTATAATAGGAACTCTAACGAGTAAAAATCAAAATTCTATGTTTCTTTTGACATCTGAAGTATTGGATCGATTATTTTAAATCAATAGCACCCAAATTTAGCCTTTCCTCCTCAACCTGTCATTACTCGATGGGAATCTTGGCTGAATACCACAATTTATTGTAGTAGCAATTTTTCAGTGTTGTCGCTCACTCTATATTATCAACCTCATCAATCAAGCTAGCTACGGACAAGAAAACGTAAATTAAACGCAGCACGTTTGCTCCAACAGTTCCGGAAGATGATGATTATGATCTTGTTGAATTCAATATTATGCCAATTAACTATATGGCAACCAATGCGGTCGAATACGACCGCAACATGTTAAAACGCGTGCCCGTTGAATAAAACGCACCCTGCCAATTCTATTTATAGCTCATTAGTGCAAATTGATGCACGTCTGATGAATCTAGCCAAAAATTGTTTTTGTTTTGGAAGTTTCAGGATTATTTTTCGTTGTTTTTGAAGTGTTATTGTTGAAATCTGGACATTTAAATGTTATTTTTATGTTATATTTTATGAACTCTTATGACTATATCTTTATGTATTGTGCTTTTCTTGTCAGAATATTATAGATCATGTTGAGCTGAATGAAATGATACATAAAATGTGTATCCATGTGAAGATTTGTTAATGTTCATTACTATGAAACTAACCAGGGCTAAATTTACCAAAAACAAATCGGCTGTCATAGAGTTCATAGCAAATCTAATTCGTTTCAGTAAACTTTTTTTTCGACGTTTCGAATTATTCTATTTCGTCTCAGGGTTATCGTAAATCTTATCCATAAATAATTATACGGACCTATGATGAGGGCTCATTTTTCACTGACGGCCACCCACTAGAGCGCTATTCCAATAAATAATTATAAATATTCATAATCAATAATTAGAATAAATTACAATAATTAACTATTATAATTAATTATAATAAATATTCATAATCAATAATCATAATAAATAATTAAAATAAATAATCATAATAAATAATTCTAATAATTAACTATAATAATAAATAATTGTAATGATTAACTATAATAAATATTCAAAATCAATAATTATAATAATATTAAATAATAACAATACAATAATAACAATAATAATTAACTATAATAATAATTTATAATAAATATTCATAATCAATAATTATTAAAATTATAATAATAAATAATTATAATAAATAATTGTAATGATTAACTATAATAAATATTCAAAATCAATAATTATTCAAATTATAATAATAAATAATTATAATGATTA
>CM039679.1:11152758-11237217 GCA_022537955.1 Schmidtea mediterranea
GACGCAGGGAAAAAATATCATTGGAATGGTGCCTCAACATTGCCATAATTCATATTCTCAGAAAGCACAAGCGAAGATAAACCAAGGCATGAAGGCAGTCGATGTAACTCCAAGAAATATCATTGGAAGTATCTTATTCAAAGTGAATATAGATACTTTAGAACACTTACCAAATCAATCTTCACTTGCAAAACGACTTTTCAGCCAGGCATTCACATATCAGCTACAAAGAATTTATTTATACCAAAGAAGTATGCTGACCTTATATTGAATGATATGAGAACTGATTACAAAAAAGAATATTAACAATTGGGAATCAGGAAATGATCTCAAAATTAGAAAAGGATTTTATTTTGAGAGATGGTACTTTTGATAAAGCTCCTACCATGTTTTATTATCTGCGCACATTGCATGATAAAATTGGCAATTCATATCTTCCTTGTATATGCTTTCTTTTGACAAATAAAGAATATGGATACATACAACAGAATGTTTGCCATATTGCAACAACTGTTGACCAATTATGCCCCAAAAGATTAAACTGGACTTTAAAAAGTATGTACGTCTTAAAACTCAAGTTGCTTTTCTACAAACAGAAATAAAATAGTGCTACTCTCATCTTTGGCGAAGTGTAATTAGGATTGTCAGCATTGTTGGCTCGTATATAATATAAAATCTGATTTTGATATGAAGTTAAATCTGCTTTCTCTTTTATGCCAATCCCAGATGTAAAAACTGTTTTTGACCAACTAACACCTATACCCCCAATCTCTCATATCCTCTCAACCTAAATTTCTCTATATACCTATGGGAGATTTCAGAATAAAGAAATTCATTTTTAGTTTAACTAGTTATTTATGGGTATTATTTTTTTTCATTTTTAAAAGTAATCATTCAGTCACCTAATTTAATTAATAATCATAAGAATTAATTTAAATACTCCAAAATAATTTTAAAAAATCTTATTTAATTGGTAATACTCAGAAATTATTTTAATTAACAACACTTATTGTTTTAGTCAAACTTACTATATATTCAATTATCGTTAACAAATAATATAACGATAAAAAAATAGAGAATGACTGATCATTCCTGTTGCAAAGAGAGGTAGAGGTAGACCAAAACGTAAAGAACCTGAAATGGATGAAAATGAAGTGGAAAACGTTGGACCTGTACCAGCACTGATAAAGAAAAGAACTACTGTTGAAAAACAAAATATTTACTAATTATTAGAGAAAGCTTAATTATTTTTGGTTTAAAAAAAATTAAATTAGATTGTTAAAAAAAAATAAATAAATAATTTGGTTTTGCAGAGAAGTTTAAGATTTAGTAATGAATATTGAAATTCAAAACTTTTCTTAGTGCGTATTTCATAGGAATGTCCTATAGGACTCCTATAGGAGTGTTTCTCAACCCAGGTCACAAAGCGAAAATTATTTTTTAGAGGGGAGAATGTGAATATTTCTTTTAAAAATTAGAAGAGCCGTATATAGAATTAAGAGCCCCTGATTCAAAATCGATGATCAAAAGGATAGGCTCCAAAACCTTTTAACAAATTTTTTAACCCCTCCCATTATAATAGTTTTTCGGTCCAAGTCATCTAATACTTTCAATGTAAATACCAACGTAATACTTAACATATTATATACACAAGTCGCTGGAAACCCTTATATCACCATCGAAACGTGCAGGACTGTTTAAATAGTGTAATAGTTGTCCAACATACTTACTTGTTGAAACTCATCTGCCGTGCATTTACTAAGATGAATTATATTGCAGAATTTAAATTTTTAATGATTTTCCGATTGTAAAATCACGAAAATTAATAATATAAAAATTATTTATTATTAATTTTTTTTATAAATGGCCACGCACCAATAGACCAGCGTGGGGGTTCACTATCCCCGATTATCTCATAACCCACTAATGCCTCCTTAGAAAGCTTCAGATCCCACTAAAGAGCGGTACCGCCTTATTTGGGAACCACAGGTCTAAAATATGTGACTAATAGTCCCTATTCAAACTGATTTTGAGTTTCAGGAAATTAAATCATTGAATGCTAACACTCCATTCGGATTGGAAATATATGTAATTAATTCCTATATTTTATATAAAATGGTGAAAAAGCAGAGAAACGAGCGACCAATCAGTCATTACAAATTTGTGGAATTATTAGTGGATCAGCTAAAAGGAGATTATCGATAAGACCGTGGAGCTGGTCGTGGTTCTACATTAGCAACTACCGATAACAGTATCCGATTAAATGGTAAGCTACGTGTGGTGCAAAAAGGAAAAAAGAAAGATTGTAGAGTGTGCTCTGACCGAACGATAAATAAAAGCGGAAGATGTGAAACGGTGTAATACTGTGACACATGTCCTGAAAAACCTAGGATACACCTTAAAGAGTGCTTCCTCAAATATCACACTAAGGAAAATTATAAAATTTAATATTAAAATATTATGTTTGTAGTATGTAAATAAAAATGAAATATGTAAAAAAACTACTTTTGTTTAAAATACTTATGTTTGATGTATTATAATTTTTTATTAAAACTACTGTCGGGTAGCTGAATACCCATACTAAAAAATGGTTCAGGTGCAAAGGGTTAAATGAGTTTGAGGAGAACAAAAAAAGAAAACATGATATGTTAACTGGAATATACCCATTAAGAATTTTATTACTTCCGGTTGATGACAGTAACTCTTTACTACGACGCAAAATACCTAATCTTCGACTTTCTGAATCCAAATAACGATCTAAAATGTTACCTATTTGACGAAATGAATTGTAATCAAAGAACCAAGCGCATATGATAATGTATGCAGTCGTAAAAAATCATATATTAAATGACACTAAACATTTTTCAGAATCATTCGTAACATGCGTGATAAATAAAATTCAAAATTATTATGCATTACTACTCCGTACATGGCTGATCTAGTCATCAAATCAAGAATAATTGAATTGAAAATTAATTTAATTTATAAAAACAAATATAATGTTTAAAATAATGTTCAAAGATATTACCAATTTATATTCAGGTTAGGTTAAACAAAAAAGTATAAATTACGAAGGAGTCAATTTTGTATAAAATGAATTTAACTACTAATAACGCCAATTGGTATCCCTTATACAATTTATTTCTGTGTGGTTTCCTGTCATCATAAACTATATAAACTTTAAATTGGCCATTTAATAAATAAAATTTGTTTTAAAAATCATAAAAATTAATTGATTTTAAAATTTTATTTTTTAATTATTTTTTAAAATTTATTGATTCAAAATTTTGTATATTAAATTAAACTTGTTAACAAATGATTGCAAACTGGTGCAATAGTATGCAAATTTTTAGAATAAAGCATTTATATTTTTTGTGTTTTAATGAGCTACATCTTTTATATTGATTAATAGATTTGTGGGTACTTGTTCATTATCGGGACCCCCAGTAAATTTTTATCTATTTTCATTAGAATGAATATCTTTAACTTGCCGAGCACCGAGGAGGAGGCCTTTGCGTTTCTTCAAGTTAATGGTATGTTACCGGACAATCGAATCTGTCCGAACGGTCACGAAATGAAGCTCTACTTTGGCACACGCATTTTTTGGAAATGTAACATCAAGTCTTGCAAGGAGGTCAATATGCGCGATAGAAACTGGTACAACTTCGTGGATCCGGACACCGGCACTCACACCCAGACCGTCGAATGTATGTGGGGATCGATCAAGTGGCGCAACAAGAAACACCGAGGCACCGCACGTCATCATTTGGAGTCGTATTTGGCTGAGTTCATGTGGCACAAGCATGTTGCCAGAGAGAATATTTTTGAAGCTTTTTTAGAAGCAGTTGTGGCTTTCTGGCCTCCTGAGTCTCAGATGCAGTTGTTGTAATTGTTGAATTAAATGTTTTCACCGAATTTTTGATTTTTTTACTGGGGGCCCCGATAATGAACAAGTACCGATTTGTGTGTAGATTTTGAAAATTTAGATTCTCCAGTACTTTGTTACAATAGACGAATAAGAGGGGGAGGACATGAGAATGATGCCAAAGATTTCTGTTATGTATGTGCGCAATTTATCAATGAATCAAGACGAAATTTCACTGTAACGTTACAGGAAACCTATTGAGTACTTTTAACGGTTAAGGATTTATGTATTCATTGGATAGCGCTTGTGTTTGGTATAATGATTTTATAGTTAGTACTCTTGCTCAAATCTTTAGTTTTCATTACATCAATGCTCTGGTTTAGTCTAAAATCAATGAGTATTTGTCTAGATTTCACCTTAAACGCGAAAAAAAACAGACAATTTCCAAGGAATTTTAATTAATTTAAATAGTAAATTTTAAAAAGGTCCGTAAGCGATGAAAAAAACATAGCATAGAGTAAAGAAGAGTTCAATACAGAGCTGAGTGATGTTTATCATGGCGAGTGGCAACAATTAAAATCAACAATTTACCGTTGATACAATTTCTTCAATGATAAGGAAAAGTCAGTAAGGTTTTGTGTAATCAAAGAAGAAATAACGGAAGACCCGAGAAAAATTGTTCATACTGAGAGGAAAACTGAGAGAGCTAATATTTTACGAAGATAAAATTAAAGTGTAAATTTTATTGTTAATAACATTTATTTGGAAAGAATAATTTCTGAAAACTTTTCTATCATTGATTTGGATTTTGGATTGTAATGAAATCGAAATTCTGGAAATTCTTCTTTCTTCTTTTAAATGATTGGCTTTGACATTAAATTCATCAGAATTTTTGCAAGATTTTTTGAAAGTTGTAAATAATAATAGTATTTAAACAAATTTTACTTTATATATTTATAAATTATATGAAAATTATAATATTTATGAAAGTGTGACGAGCATAGAATACATTACTCGGTAAAAGTGGGATAAGAAATTATGCTCTCGCATCACACTACACTTTTAACTATTGAAATGAACAATCGACCTCTGCAGTGCTACGAGAGCCTTCAGATTTCGAACGATGGATAATATATTTTTGGATAATATTATTACCATGGATGACACATCACTACATGTTCATTATATGTTCCACAGTCTAAACCGGAATCTACCTAAAGATGCTTGTGCTAAGAAGATAAAGGTATCTACAAGTTTTTGAAAGACCCTCAAATTGTCAATGGCATTATTATGACTGCCAATGCTTACTTCTACGAACAGTAGTTTTTTCCACACTTGCAATAAATATACTATCATACTTGTTATAATTTCTTCATCAAAATTATCATTATTATCTGCTACCCTGCTATCATTCATTTATCATTGGCAGCGTTTATATTTTGGTCGGATTTTATATTATCAACATCACAAAGTTCGGTGTTAATAATACAATGAAAGCGATTATCAAAGTTATAATGCAAACTTCTGTATCAACGGTTTTAAGAACCTCCTTTTCACTATTTTCAGTACATTGGCATAATTGTTTACTTATAATAGTTGGTCCAGTGTCAATATCGTAATATGTTGAAATATTTCTGTGTGAGATAGCATTTTATATATGCTCATTCGTTGTCAGGATTTCTTGGAGTCATTTCTATAAGATATCACAGCACAAACAATATTTTCTTAACTTATCTCCTAAATAAATAATGATTTATGAATATTCTCAAAGGTTGGAAATCTCTCGTTGGATTTTATTTAATAATTCTTTTTTGTGCTAATTTTATGTTTATTCTTTATAGTGAGAATTTATTTTTATGCTTTTTAGTGAGAATTTACTTTTATGCTTTTTAGTGAGAATTTATTTTTATGCTTTTTAGTGAGAATTTATTTTTTATGTTTTTAAGTGAAATTTTAATTTTATGATTTTTTATTGAGATTTTAATTTTTGATTTTATTTTTATGATTTATTTTTAAAATTTTTAATATAAATTTTATTTAAATTTTTTAATTTTTTTAAAATTCTCTTTTATTGAGAATTTTTCTTTTTTTTATGATTTTTTTAGTGAGATTTATTTTTTTAATTTTTAATTTAAGTTTTATTTTAATTTTTTAAAATTTATAAAATTATTTTTTACTGAGAATTTATTTTAGAATTTTATTGAGGATTTATTTTTATAATTTTTTTGTGAGATTTATTTTTAAATATTTTAACATAAATTTGATTTTTTAAAATTCTTTTTAAATTTATTTTTATGATTTTTTTAGTGAGATTTATTTTTTTAATTTTAAATTTAAGTTTTATTTTAATTTTTTAAAATTTTAAAATTCTTTTTTACTGAAAATTTATTTTAGAATTTATTTTTATAATTTTTTGTGAGATTTATTTTTAAATATTTTAACATAAATCTGATTATTTTATTTTTTTAAATTCTTTTTAATTGACAATTTATTTTAGGATATTTATAGAGGTTTTATTTTTATGATTTATTTAGTGAGATTTATTTTTTTAATTTTTAATTTAAATTTAAATTTTTAAAATTCCTTTTTACTGTGAATTTATTTTAAAATTTTTTATTGAGAATTCATTTTTATAATTTTTAATATAAATTTTTTTTTAATTTTTTTAAATTCCTTTTTTAGTGAGAATTTATTTTAGGATTTTTATTGAGATTTTGTTTTTATGACTTTTATTACATTTTTTATAAAAAATTTCAATTTCAATTTGTAACTTAATAAATACAAACTATAAAAACCTTAAATAAAAATTCACTTCATTAAAACAAAAATTTATTGAAGTTTATTATTTTATTTTATGATTTATAGTGAGATTTTATTCTTTTGATTTTTTTCAGTAAGAATCAAATTTTATAAGGCTTTTTGGTGCAATTTTATTTTAGGAGTTTTTAAGCGAGATTTAATTTATTAACAAATTTTAATAAAATTTTCAATTTCAATTTTAAACTAAATAAATACAAAATTTTAATAAAATTAAATAAAAAAATTTTTTTTTATTGCAATAAAAATCAAAAATTTGTGATGTTTAGAAAAATATTTTTTTATTTGACATCATAATAAAAATAAACGAAATATCAATATAAGAATTTAAAATTTTTACAGAGGAATTTTTTGGAGAATTTTAACCAATCCTGAAATATGGATTAATAAAATCTTTCGAAAGTTGTTTTTAGTAGTATTTGGTTGAATATTATTGAAAAATGAATGCTATGTTTATCAGAGTTTAATTTACCTCCAGCTCCCGTATGGTGCTTAGATTTTCATGCTGGGATTCCCGATCGATACTTGAGCTACTACAGCTTATTATGCCATTCAAATGTCTAGAGATGTGTTTGATTGTTTCAGTTGCCGCTGTAGGACTTGATAAAGATTATAATTATTTTAATTTAAATTATATGCTAGTTATTAATTATTTATTATTAATGATTAATTATTTGTTATTGTGGTTTCATACATTGGTACTCCCAGAATTGTTGCGGAAATCAGTGGCAAAGGTATTATTGCACGCTATTGAACATCATTTATATCCTTTACTCAGATCGAAACCAAATGTGGAATATGGCCAGACGACAATTCGAGCCATTTACAACTTATATTTTGTTGTGAAGGGTTTCATAATTCCTTAAGATCGACGTTCACTTGCAGTCATCCGAGTATGTGTACATTCCTGATGGCATCAATAAGGACATTGTCATTAACCGATGAGGAAAAATTCGTTAATTTGAAACCTAAAGTATCTGTTGATGTACAAAGCTATCAAAATAAGCACGACAAATTGAAATATTTGAGAAAAATAGCAAATTTACAACAAAAAATATTTGTAATTATATTGTTTCATTTGTAACAATTTTTTACATACAACCCAATTTCTGGATCCAGTTGTCAATAATGACCCTAATTACTAATGGCTCCAGTTGTCAATGGCCCTAGTTGTCAATAGCCCTAGTTGCTAATGACCACAGTTGCTAATGGCTCTAGTTGTCAATGGCCCTAAGTGCTAATGACCACAGTTGCAAATGGCTCCAGTTGTCAATGGCCCTAGTTGTCATTGGTCCTAGTTGTCAATAGCCCTAGTTGCTAATGACCACAGTTTCTAATGGCTCTAGTTGTCAATGACTCTAGTTGTCAATGGCCCTAGTTGCTAATGACCACAGTTGATAATGGCTCTAGTTGTCAATGGCCCTAAGTGCTAATGACCACAGTTGCCAATGGCTCCAGTTGTCAATGGCCCTAGTTGTCAATGGCCCTAGTTGCTAATGACCACAGTTGCTAATGGCTCTAGTTGTCAATGGCCCTAAGTGCTAATGACCACAGTTGCCAATGGCTCCAGTTGTCAATGGCCCTAGTTGTCAATAGCCCTAGTTGCTAATGACCACAGTTGCTAATGGCTCTAGTTGTTAATGGCACTAGTTGCTAATGACCACAGTTACTAATGGCTACAGTTTTCAATGGCCCTAATTGCTAATGACCAGTTGCTAATGACTCCAGTTGTCAATCGCTCTAGTTGCTAATGGCTCCTGGTTTCCATATAGAATTTTAAGGGTATGTCAAGTGCTTAATCGTATTCCACCTTTCCATGAGTCGGGCGAGAGCAATGCAAATTATTATAGTTTATTATTAAATAAAATTCCGAATTATGATATATTTCCGGAAATCATGGTACATGTAGAAGGAAAAGAGTAATTTATAAATGAATTATTCAATTAAAAGATAAAAATTCAGAAATTTATAAAACAGATAAAGCGAAAGTAGCGATACGTGTCCTACATAGGCCGTTTTGACACCCCTTTCGTATTTTATTTTTACACTGATGACTAAATATTGGCGAAATTTTAAATTATTAACTACTGTTAATTCTTTTTTATTATTTCTATTTTTATTCATTTTGTTTAACTTTTATTTAATTTTCAAAATTAAAATTTTTAAAATTATTTATTTTTATTATGTATTTTCTATATACATTTATTTAATTATTTGTTTTTAACAGTATTAATTATTAATTTGTTATTAACATTTATTTTATTAATTATTTTTATTTAACTGTCTTTATTTATTTATTTTTAATAATATTAATTAAATAATATTTTTATATGAATTTTTTTAATTATTTTTTATTAAATTAATAAATATTATTTTAATTTTTTTTAATTTTTTTAATTTTCAATTTATTATTTACTTATATTTATTTAATTATTTATTTTTAATAATATTAATTATTTATTTGTTATTAACATTTATTTTATTAATTATTTTTATTTAAATGTATTTATTTATTTTTAATAATATTAATTATTTATTTTAATTTGTTATTAACATTTATTTTATTAATTATTTTTATTTAAATGTATTTATTTATTTTTAATAATATTAATTATTTATTTTAATTTGTTATTAACATTTATTTTATTAATTATTTTTATTTATTTAATTATCAATTTTTATTAATAACTATTATTTTTATTTAAATGTATTTATTTATTTATTTTTAATAATATTCATTATTAATATTTTTATTTGAATTTTTTGAATTATTTTTTATTTAATTAATAAATATTATTTTAATTTTTTTTAATTATTTTAATTTTCAATTTACTATTTACTTATATTTATTTAATTATTTTTTTTTAATAATATTAATTATTTATTTTAATTTGTTATTAACATTTATTTTATTAATTATTTTTATTTTTTTAATTATCAATTTTTATTAATAACTATTATTTTTATTTAAATGTATTTATTTATTTATTTTTAATAATATTCAATATTAATATTTTTATTTGAATTTTTTTTAATTATTTTTATTTAATTAATAAATATTATTTTAATTTTTTTTAATTATTTTAATTTTCAATTTACTATTTACTTATATTTATTTAATTATTTATTTTTAATAATATTAATTATTTATTTTAGGACACATGTCACTACTATTGTACTCACGAGACAGGAAGAAAATTACTGCAATCCCAACAAAATTATTTCCGAAATTATTGATGACAAAAACTATCTTAGAAAACCTGTACTTAGGAAACGTGTTCAGTGTTTTCTTCCAATAAAAATCTCCTGGCCTAATTTATATAACATACGAGGTAACCAAAGCGACAGTGTATGTACCAGTAAATAGATAATCATTACAATCGATCCCCCTGGTTCAGAAAACACTTAATAATTATGTTTTATCCTCTTCCTATCTATTGCCATTATGATATATTTTTATTATTAATCTTCATAAACTACAAAAAGTTAAATACAAAATTCCTTGTTTAGCTGTACAAAATTAAGAAAATGATTTACTCTTCTATTGCTGAATTAAAAGCATCCGAAGAGGCTTGGTATTGAGGTTTTTCTTCAATATCAGATTTATTATGTGAAATTCTAGTATTATTTGATATTTAAACATAATAAATTTCATCAAAATAACTTTTCCTTTTGCAAATTGTCCAATGACTCTGAAACACACGGTATCTAAAATGAAAAAACCATGCAAAATAAACTTTGAAAATTAAACACAATTCATAACACTTTTAATGGACTAACTAAATTAAAGGAATTAATTCCGTAATGATTAAAGTTTAAAAAATAGAGAAATCTGAGCTTTAAAATTTTTTAAATGAATAAAATAATATTCTCATACTTTTTTGTTATTTATATTTGTTGATAATTCCTCTTTGGATTTTTATTTTGCATGAAGATTCTTGAAACTTTTTTAACTTTAAAAATACAAATCAAGGAAATGTTTATGCTACGTAAAAATTTACTTTCTTCTTTGCAGCAGCTAATTTTTCATCTCTTGACTTTTCTGACATTTGCAAAATTATTTTTTCCTAAGTAATATTGAAAATGTTTAAATTATGTTTGCTTAGTTTAGATTTTTAAAAATTAGCTCTAAAAAACAATTACAGAATTAAACAACACGTTGACAATTATTTCAAGGTCAATCTTTTGAAATTGTTTAACAAATTTTATTTAATATGTTTTAAGAAACACATAAAAAATTATTATTTACTAAAAAATTTAAAAAAAATATTTAAAAAGCTGCTAATTTAAAGTTTTTATTTAAATCATTTTCAAGTTTTTAACAAATGATATAATTTTATTATATTATGGAGTTTTGGAACTGAATTACAGTAAAACTTCTGGAACACGTATCCAACCGTCGTTGGAGTTTATATGTGATTTAAAAGAGTAGGTTAATAAAATAGAATTTTATTAACGTATCATACTAAAAATCGAATGTTTTGTGGTTGGATATTAATCTGTTTAATCTGTTGCTGTGTCGCTCGAATTATTAATGACCTACAAGTCTGCTCTTAGCTACTGTCGATTAAATAACCCAACAAAATTTAAATTTTTCTACTTGATAACCGTCGCTAAGCAACGTTGGTAATGTATCAAATGTGTGGATGGCAGTCAAAGATGAGCTCACAAAATTGTGAACTTATGGACCCATGTGCTGGGCACTGGTGGGTAATCAAAATGTCAAACCTGTCTAAGGGTATTTAATTTCCACCCAGTGCCTGCATAACAAATTTTACCGCTAATCACCCGTCAAAATTGACGATGGTACTGTGAACTAGTGGACTGAATATAAGCAAAGGGTGAGCCTCTTTTCAAAGACTGCCAATGCCCTAATATTCATATTGGTTCACGAGCTGTCGTAGAAGACATCGTGCTCTAATTCTATCGGTCCCCATCTTCTCAACTATTTACCTATTTTAACATTTTAAATATTTAACTGTTTCAAATTATTTTTATCGCCAAGATCAAAATTAAACACAAATACAATTCTTATTCAGTTCAATAAATAAATACAATGTTTAGGTGTTTATCACAATGTTGGTCCGCGCAGTATTCAGAAACCGTTTGCGTTAAGGATATGCCCTACCATGCGAGCTTTGTGGAGCATAAATAACCGCTCAGGTTCCTTCTTGCCAGGCCGATTTCTTTTACGATTTCGCTTAGGCACTTCCTCTGGCAAACGTGAGGGTCTTGGAGTGAAAATTTTCACTCCGATATCCTTTCCGCCTACATTTTGAATCACTATCGCTTCTTGCTAGGCCGATAGTAATGCTCCGCTTTGAACGAGTCCAGTGTGGATCTCATCTCTTAATTTTAATTCTTTAACCTCCTTCTCTAGATCCTGGGCCTTCTGTCTGGCTTGCTTCAAGGCCTCATTTTTTTGTGCCAGCTTGATTTTTAGTCTTTCTATCTCTGACTTCAACCTGGGTACTGTGAACCGAGCTTAGTTTTACCAGCCTCTCCGAAGAGTAGGCAGAATCCTTTCGGATAAACTTCCACCTTAGAGGTTTCAGTTGATTTTTTGATTCTACTTACAATTTTTGATTGCTGTGTTCCCCGTAGGGATCAGCAGCAGACACCACAACGCTCCGTGTTAATCGGACAGCACTCCCACCAATCCTCCCTCTGGTACGTGCGAGTTCAGGCCTTTTGAGCATCAATATGCGATGCTTCACCGGCATACCTGAGTCAGGTTATGTCTGCTAGACGGTGTAGTATTGGCGAGTTACTACATCGATATCTATCTAGGGTAGTAGCTCAAAAACATCTATGTGTCTTGAGTTTACTAGTGTGTTAGGACCCGTTTATTTAGGGGTCTATGTATCAACAAGCATCAGATGCCACTGATAACATTTGGATCCATCGTAACAAATATACTGGCAAAAGCCTAGGGTACTCGAGAGGAATTGCAACCACTGCAAAGAAAAATAATAATAATAGTAATAATAACAATAGTAATAATAATATTAATAATAATAATATTGATACAAAATAATAATAATCATAATCATAATAATAATATTAGTAAAAAAAAATATAAATAATATTAGTAAAAATAACATTAATAATAATAATAATAATGGTAAAAATAATAATGGTACAAATAAAGATAAAAATAATACTAATAATAATAATAGTAATAATAATAAAAATAATAATAATAAGAAGAAGAAACTAACAATAATAAAAGTAATAATAATATAATAATAATAACATCAATACTAAAGATAATAATAAGAAATAGTAATAATAATAAGAAATAATAATAAAAATAATAGTAATAATAATAATAGTAAAAATAGTAGTGCAACTAATAGTAATAAAATAATAGTAACACTAATAATAGTAATATTAATAATATTGTTAATAATAGTAATAAGATGCAATAGTAGCAATAATCCTCCCAGGTAGCACCAGCTTCAAAGAGTGTAATACTCCACCAGTAAAGGTGTGCTAATAAGCATTCTATGCCACTAACAACACATTATTGTATTTGTTTGGGTCTATTTGTTATGTGGTCTATGTATATTGTGAAGCTTGAGGTGACTGCGGTAACAGTGCATAGTTTTGCGAGTTTTTTTGTTCTATTTTGTTTAAACCTATTTGATCAAGTGCTTTATCATTTCCCTTGTCCCGTGAACCGAGAGTTCCAACCACCAAGGCATCCAACGTGGCTTTGAGGCATTGGTTTTACCGATTTCGAGTGCCAGCTCACGATATTTCTTATAGTTGTCAGCCCTTGCTGCGTTGAAACTCTCCTCCCGGTCATAAGGTACTTTGATATCAAGGATGTGTAGCTTTTTGTTGCGTTTAGATTTAATGATAAGGTCTGGTCGGAGTCGGGTGTCTATTCCATGAGGCGTGCATTCAATATCAACAGAAAATCTTTTGGAAATGATGTAGTCACTTGTGGTTTTCATCACATTGTTGTGTTTGTTGCGTCTTGCATTTTGTGTCTGGATGCAATGGTTGAATATGTGTGCTTGTGTTTCAGGTTCTTTTAGGCAGAGTCGGCACAAAATATTAATTTTGTTTTTGTTTCTATTTGTGTTGAAGTTGAGGCTTATCATGTTGTTGCGCACTTTAATAAGAAAGAGGTATTGTTTGTCAATCAGGGCTCTATGTTTTATGAGGAAAGCAGATTGTCTATTACTGCCTATTGTTTTGGAGATATGTCCTTGGCACGTCATGGTGTGCCACTGGTCTGCATACCATTCACTAGTCCGGTCATGGAGTTTCGAGGAGGATTCTTTAAGATTATCAGGTGTGATGGTGTCACTGTAATTTTTACCTTTGATGGTGAGTTTGAAAATGTCGTTGTCTAGTGTAAGTTTGGTTATGATTCCAAATTTTTCGTTAAGACTATTTGCTGAGGAGCGGAATTTGGTAAAAATTGTTTTAGGGCCTCCAATACCCCCTTTTACTTCTGAGTGCAACCATTTCAGAGCATCGTCGATGGTGTTTTGCTGGAAGGGGAATCTCATTTTAGTGTGTTCAATGAGTTCTGCAATTATGTATTGTCGCATTTTGGTGTCCTTGGAGTTGAGGAGTTTTATAAGATGAGTGACGCTCTGAATAATATATTCATCGATGCTGGGTGTGATACCTAGACCTCCGAGTTTGGTGTGGGCGTAAAGGAAGTTATTGTTAATGTTTTGATGGATATCTCCAAGCATGTTCTTAAATAATCTTTTTATCTTATGGTCGAATCCCAGTTGTTTTTCTCGGTGTTGTACTATTCTGTTGCGGTTGGTGTCGAGGGTCATATGGTTGATGTTGCAGTTTCTAAAAGGAAAGATTAGCCTAGAGCGTATAAATGTTTTGTATGCTTGGAGTTTCTGTGCTGGGTGTAAGTCAGAAGACATAATTTTTTCGGTGTCATCGAGGGCTGAATTTAAGATGGTGTCTATATCATGTTTGCCTTTTTGGCCGAAATTGAAGCCAAGATATTTATATAAGTGGTTCTCGTCGATTATGGGAATTTGTTCATCATAAAGTGTAACTGGTGATTCGTTATGATTTCTCTTCAATTGGAAGTATCCGCATTTGCTGGGTCGGAATTTGAGTGTTGCGGAATCGGTATATTTTGTGATGTCCTTAATCATCTTTTTTATTTTTTCTCTTGTGTCGGATATGAGAACAAGGTCGTCAGCATATGCCATAATACTAATGTTGTGGTCGTGAATGATGAGTGAATATTCTTTTAAGATATTCTGTAAGATGAAGTTAATTGAAAGACTGAAGAGTGTCATGGACATAGGACAGCCCTGTTTTACTCCATTATTGACCTTGATCGTCTTAGTGTGTTTGCCTTCGCATTCGTATACTGTGTAACAGTCGTTGTACATGTTTTTGATGAGGTTAATTGTTTTGTTTTTAAGTTTCAGCTTCGACAAGGTATGCCAGATCAGATCATGGGGGACGCTTCCGGAGGCATCAGCTAGTACTAACCATACAAAGTTGATGTCCTTCCCATTTCTGACCGCCCATTCCCTTGCCAGACTGATAACTGTGTTATGTTCAGCGCATCCATCAGGGATGCCGACCGCCTTCTGGTTACCCCACAGCAATTTCCTTTTCTCTATCCAGGACAGGAGCCTGTTGTTCATGATAGTAGCAAAGAATCGGTATGCTGTGTCAAGTATGGCAAGTGGCCTCCATGAGGATACTTCATGCGGTGAATGCTCTTTGCCTGGTTTTATTAACAATTTTATTCGGAATGTTTTCCATTTATTTGGGCTTTTACTATTGCGAAGGTTGTTATTAAAGAGTGCTGCAAGAAATTCAAAGTCTGGGTCAAGTCGGTGCCAGTCAGAGAAGGTAATTTTGTCACTGCCAGGGGCAGAGTGTGTATCTAGGCAGCTATATGCGGCTACAAGGTCTTCAGATGTTATTGGCGTATCGGATAAGAATTCAGGATCCGGGATGTAAGTATCAAGATGTGTAATTGTGTTGATGTGCTTAACTGTTGATTCAAAATATGTTTTAAGGTTGTCATCTTTTGGTGTTATTGATATTTGTGATGGGGTAAAGTATTTTATCAATAGAAGCCTTAGCCTTTCGATCAAAATCCTGACGCAGCTCGAAAATCATTCGCTCCGCTTTGAACGAGTCCAGTGCGGATCTCATCTCTTAATTTTAATTCTTTAACCTCCTTCTCTAGCTCCTGGGCCTTCTTTTTGGCTTGCCTCAGGGCCTCATTTTTTTGTGACGGCTTGATTTTTAGTCCTTCTATCTGTGACTTCAACCTGGATACTGCTTCTGGACCGAGCCAGGTTTGCTCTAGGTGTCGACACTTGCGAACAATTGCTTCTGCTCTTTGGCTCTGGATCATCGCTTTATGGTGATATTCAGCGACGTCCATCCTGAATTTTTCTATCAATCATCGGTTCGATTGCACTGTTGGGCTCAGAGCCAAAATTAAAACAAAATTACAAAACCAATTTAAACAAAAAGGTGAAAATCTTATAAATTAAAACAAAATAATTAATTTCGTTTGGAAATTGTCAATATGGCTGCTGTAACATAAGAACGCATCGCAAGAAGAGACCAAAAATAAAATAAAACATATTAATTAAAACAAATTAAAAATATAACAAAATTAAATAAAAACAAATAATTAATTAAAATTCGTAAAAAGCCTACAGCTGCATACAGAAACATACGAGAAAAGAAATAAACTGCCAAAACCTTGCAAAATAAAGTTTAGAAAAAACACAGGCAGAAGAGGCGACCAGAAAACAAAATATTGGGGTTAAAAAATTATATTGTAAGTAAAATAAAATCCAACAATAAAATATTAATATATCAAAAAATAAAGAAAAAAATATAAAAAATTACAAAAATATTTTGAAATAAATAAAATAATTAAAAAGCCCTAAAAATGGCGAAAACTCGCCCATTGGTCGCACACAGGCACAAAAACACTATATATACGGCAGTCATTTTCATAATTTCTAACAGAATAACAGAACTTTAGACTACTAGACTTAGACAATTTTAGTCAGGCAGAAAATTTGTAGAAATTTTTAGACATTCTTAGACAAAAATTTTATGTCTATTTATGCTAATTTTTCCAATTTGGTTGCATGACTGTAGATTGTAAGTATTGTTTTCTTGTATAAATATATATGTTTTGAAGTAAAAGTTTTGTTATTTTGATTTTATCCTAGATGGTCGTGGAATCTTTTGGTGCCACTGACAAGTCCCCCTAAAATCTTATTTATACATATGTATTGTAATAGTTATCAGGCAGGCAGATCGGCGATCCGGCTGGTGGATTGAGTTCCCTAGTTGCGATCGCGGGTCGAGATTGTCTGAAATCTCGGTCTGTCCGCGACGGGGCCTGGCAAAATGGCACAGGACCCTCCCGCAGGGCATCGTTAAACGACTCACAACAGCTGATGGAAACGTCGGTCGAGGTGAGTAGTGAAAAATCTAAAATTTGGGAAGTAATGTTTTGTATTGAAAATCTAAAACATTGTCGGAAAATTAATTGGAAAATCAAGTAGGAAAGGATAAGATAGTGTAGGAATGTAAAGTTGAAAGTATTTTTCCAATAGTTGAATGATATAATCTGACAAAAGAGAGAAATGTTTATTGAAGTGACCGCAGAGGGTTGTAACTATTTAAAATCATGGGAAATGTACCGGGAGTTAAGGAATTGTTAATCAAATTTTAATATAGGTAGAAATAAAGCGTAAACTAGAACAAAATGTAGTCAATACAGTGATTAAACAAGTGAAATAGGAAATTTACCAAAAAATAAGGGAGGAACGCTGCCCAAATTTTTGAAGTATACATTTATAAATAATGGGTAAGGATAATAAATAAGTATGAGAATGGTAGGAATAAACTAGTAAGGACCAGGATATAGAAAGAGAAAGACGTAAGACCTTCCATCGGCAGTCAAGAACCCGAAAATGAAAATATCATGAGGAGTAGTTCTAGAAATGGAGCTCACCTGCTCAAGAATTTTCAACCCCTATGTACAGAACCAACATGGCAATCATCATGGGTACATAGGAGGGATAGAATAATAATCTTGATGGCGTCTAGGGGTTAGATGCACAAAAACCCTAGAAAAAATAAATAAAAATCAACCCTATTCGCCAACAGCACTAAAAGAAAACGAATTGATAATTCCTACCTCTATGGATAATTGATTAAAAAAATTTTATTTAAAATAAAATTATTTAAGTTCATCTATAACTTTATGGTGGCACTCCTTTTAGGGATTTAATTATGCTATCTGGATGAAGAAAGATATAAGGGCACGCGCATTTTATTTGCCTTATAAGTTTGGGGAAAGTATGTACAACAGTGCTCATAGAGTGGCACTGGCCAACGCAGTAGGAACACTGTTGGGGACACTCTGGGTCACCCCCTATTCCTGCTAGGTCACAATTATATCGAGAACCATGGTAATGCGGTTATTAATTACTTAGAATTTGATCATTACATTCCTATCAATAATAATAATAAAATAATAATAATAATAATAATAATAATAATAATAATAATAATAATAATAATAATAATAATAATAATTCTCATTATGATTATAAGTACATTAATAGTGATAATAATAATAACACTGATAATCCTAAATTTTAAAATGTTAAAAAATTTGTTCCTAATTTTCCTAAATAAAAAAATATACTTTAACCCTTAAAATATTAATTTATTAGCGTTAAAAAATATGATTAATTAATTTAATTGACTATATAGTAAATTATAAAATTTTAACTTATATAATGTAATTAACATTAGTGTAAGTAAAAACTTCTTATTGTACATTGCAAGTTCTCATCGTAATTCTTAAATATCGAGGTATTCAAATATATATCATATTACCTAAATTTATTTCATTTTGATTGCCATTAATTACCATGGCAACTTATTAAAGGATTTCTAATTCCTATAATAAAAATAAGTATCGATTTTTAGATACTTTTTAACTTATATCTTTAGGTATTTTAGACTCTCCAACGCAATCAGGTTCACTCGGTCGACCTCCAGCGACACGGTCACTTTCTACGAGGTTTGTGAATTAATTTAATGTTGCTTTTTTAATTTCAGGAGTCGCAGTTTCAGCTCAAACAATTACTGTGCTTTTTCCGTAATACCCCAACAAATGTCTCTGGGAGAAAGAAATCATGAGGTGATTGAAAAAGCGTACTTTGTTGAAATGATGAATGCGGTTTGATGTGATTGTTAGTGTATAAATAATCTATTTAATTGTGATTTCTATATCTATATCTGTGGATATAGATATATCTATATCTATCTGTGGATACGGTAGAAAAAAAAGTTAGAAAAAGTTAAAAATGAGTTTTGGAATATAGTCAGAAGAAATATTATCAGATTAACTAATCTTAAAGAGCTTAGTGTCAGGATTTTGGTCATGTATCAAATATTCATTTTCAGTATTAGATTTAACGGTTAGTGTACCCTCTTAATTTATCTAGGTACCCTGTGGGGTGGAAATTACCCCACTACAAAATGCACTATTTTACTATAAAAATGTGACTATTCACATTACCATGGTGGAGTAAATAATAGAGACATTCACACACACATACATATATATATATATATATATACTACTCTGTATTCTACGCGGATTGTATCATGACAGTACTCATCAGAGAATCGTTTTATATAGAACAATATTGTTTCATTTATCAATGAACATCATAGGAGGATCTGATGATTATAATGGTAATACAAAATTTAGTTAACACATGAGAAAATGTAATGAGTCACTTTTTACTGTGTCAGACGAATTGATGACTGTCTTTATAAGGAACGGTACATAAGATGCAAAGAATAGTGCCCTTTGCAAAGGTTGGTTGATCAAAGTACATATTAAAAGTCGCCAGGAATGGTCAACGCCATCCTCAGTTCTTTGCACGTTGTATGAAGAGATTTAAACAGCGATATTGTGCAGAGTGATGTAATGAGTCATTTTTTACTGTAAACAATAAATACTAGAGACACGCATGTATATTCACACACATAAATTACTCTTACACACAGCTTTCACAGACACGTATATAACGACAGACATTTAGTGGATATTCATAATTTAATTATTGGCCATATCATATCTAAACGTCAACTTCCCCAAAGCAAACCTCGTTCTGTGGCATATGTTTTAATTTATAACGTTCCTATCGCAGAAGAAGATGAGTTTAAAAATGAATTAGAAGAAGATGATTACGTAAATGAAGTAATTGCTCCGCAACAAGATGACAGTACAGTTGATGATGTTGGAAAACAAGATCATGTGATTGATGAAGAGAACGTAAACGTTGAATCCAGTAGTGACGATAATTCGGTGGAGGAGAATGATACTAGCAATCTTCTTGTACCATCTGGATTAATCTGGACAACAACTCGATCAAATCAAGACAGACAGCTGCTCAAGTGATCAAAAAATATACATCATTTTGGAAGCTGTTACGATAGAGTTAGCTCATTTATATTTAGAGAAAGGCCATAACATCACAATGGACAATTATTTCACAACCTTCGCATTGGCTGACCGCCTCTTAGAAAAAATTATCACAATGGTTGGTACTTTGAAACACAATAAAAGAGAGATACCGCCTGCTGCAAAATGTGTAACAAATCAAAATCGAGGAGACAGCAAGCACTACTACAATGGCAATCAAACTATTTGTTCATTTTGGGACAAGTCCAACAAGCCGGTGCTGTTGCTTTTTACGATGCATGGATTTCAGGTAAAAAGAGGTGATGGAAAACCAGATATTGTGTCATACTATAATTCAACGAAGTCTGGCGTCGACACACTAGATAAACTTGTACGTATGTTTCGGTCAAAGCGCAAATGTAGAAGGTGGCCATATTCCATTTTTTCGCATGCGTGGATGTCATTATTATTTCCAATATAAAACTGTTTGGAGAGGAACATTACTATTTCATTCGAGAGCTTGGATATGAAATGGTGTTGCCACATATAAAAAGAAAGGAAATCCACTTAACGTTGCGTGAAACTGTCAAACAAGTAATGAGATCGGTCAGAGTCGCAATTCCGGATGTGGTGCAGGAACGTTCACAAAGCCAAGGACGATGTGAATTTTGTGATTGACAAGGATATAGAAAAACGAAAAAGAGCTGCAATCGGTGTGGAAAACTTATTTGTGTGACACACACAGTGGGCTTGTGTTCTAGTTGTTTGTGATCATTATTTGTTAAACTTATCAAAATCATGTGACTATTTATATCAATTTTCAAAGATGCCCTGATTCAAAGTGTTGTGGTTTGATAATAAAATTACTATCATTTACAGTTTAATTGGTTCAAAGTTGATAGGAATGTAATAGCAGCGATTTTGCTATCCAATATAATGAAATGAATGAAAAGTGCGACTGAACAATATTTGCTTCAATGGCAATTCGATCTAAATCACTCCGGGGAAGTTTCCATTTTACTCATACTTTGTGCTACTTCCGTTAAAATATTTTAAACCATAAAATAACAGAAATCAATATAAAACTAAAATTTATTCAAATATGTTTGACATTATTTGAGCAGTTAATTCACTTACGAATATTAATAGCTTTTCGGTTCGGACCTTGGTTTAAGTTGCTGCAGTGTTTCATCTGCCTGTGAAAATGAAACGGTGTATATGCCTATTCTGTAATCTTAACCTTGCGTGTTCCTTTTGATGCATTAATACAAAATTTGTTCTTGGCTTTAATTGTGTTGGGGTTTTCGGTGAATTTGAATAGGATTTATTATCAATCTGACTCCAAGCGTGCTTTTAAACAACAGTAATGAATTCCAAACGATATAAACTTTATTGATTAACACAACGAATTATCTATCAATCACAATTTGTTGCTTATTACGATCCTTCGGGAAGAATAGAACTTTTCGGATCAATTGGATTCCCTTTTTATTAAGCTCCAGAATCATATCTTAATCACTTATCCTTGTTTCCATAATCATTTTACATGTTTATTAATTATTTTACTCTATTATTTATGTATCCTCAACAATTGTAATATCTAATTTTTATTCTATCATTTTCCTACATTAAATGAACAATACATTTTTAATATTTTTTAATGGAAAATTTCCTTCTAAAAATGTTCTATTTTTTTAATTTTATTCCATAATTACTATTTTGTGAATTGTTCATTTTTTCTGTCAAAATTTTATGTTATCGTGTTATTTCTATGTTAATTTCTTGCTGATCTTGGTGCATATTTTTTTAAATCTTAATTTACTTTTATATTCTTCGATTTTATATTTAATTATATTTTCCTCATATTTTAGGGTGTTTGATTGAGGTTAATAGGTCTGATGTTAAATCTGAATTGCTGTGTTTGCGTGTTATCTTTGATTCACTTAAACAAAATCTTGTCTTAGTCCAACACCTTGATTAAAAATAGCTAGGGTTTGATTAAATTTATTTTTCTAGAGCTCGTTTTTGACTCATACATAAACGCCTTCAAGATTATTATTCTGTCCCTCATATTTATCCATGGTAATTATCATGTTAGTCTTATACATAGAACTTTAAATCCATGAGCAGGTGAAATCCATTTCTTGAACTACTCCACATGATGTTTTCATTTTCGGGCTCTTGACTAACGATGTAAAGTATTACGTCTTTTCTTTCAAAACCCTCGTCCATGATTGTCTATTTCTATAACTCCTAGCTCAATTTGTCAAGTTTATCCATTTCGTATTAATGTACTTTTGAACGTTTTGTGCAGCATTCCGCTCTTATTTAATGGAAAATTTCCTATTTCGTTTATTTAATCGTTGCACCAACTTCAATTTTGTCCCAGTTTCCCCCTTGCCTTTTCTTGTATTTTAAATCTGACTTATAATTCCTTAACTCTCGGCGCACTGCCCTCGTTTTATTTCTACTAAAGTACGACAACGAGAAGAATTCTATATCCGGACAAAGTTTACATCGAGTACCTCAAATGATACAACATCAAACTAACTGCTAGTTTAGCGTAGCAACGCCTGAACTTACGGAGACTTCTGAGTGTTCAAAGAAATTTAAAGAAAAAAATTCAAAGAAAAAAAAATAAAATCAGTGATTTTTGAACTAGAGCTAAAAAAAATGAAAAATTATGAATAAGTTGATAGAATGAAATTTATGAATCTATGTGTACTGTTTTTGTGTCTGTATGTTTGCTACTATCTCGGTCATTGCATGTACGCTGACGCTTTTCCATGACTGAATGTTGTTGGGCCAGAACAGAGTTTTGTTTAAATGAATTGGTAATAGCATGCAAACATAACACGCAGACTTAAAATCAGACCCATAAAACATCAAATAATAACTATAAAATACGAGAAAGAAATAATTAAAATATAAAATCGAAAAACACAAAAATAAATTAAAATAATAACAAAATGCAACAATATCCGCACGAAATAAACACAGAAACAACAAGAAAACACAGGAATTTGACCGAAAATCGACAATTTATTTAAAAGAATAAGAGTTAATGAAAAATAGAAGTAAAATTAAATAATTTTAATTGGAAATAATTCAATTAAAAATGAAAGAAATAAATTGTCAAATTAAATCAAGAAAATAATAAAATTAGAATTAGATTAGACAACTAACTTCAAGGTCATTTAAATTTACAAGCAAGGTTAGGGTCACAGAGCAGGTATATATGTATACCGATTCATTTTTACAGATTTTTAAGCGTATTTTCAACTTAACTCGAAAAACTTATTTTAACCGAAAACACTTGGTACTCATTTTAACAACAACAACTCTCGCCAATTTTTTTATTCGAATCAGTTTGAACTTTTTCATACAGTGTACGAGTATCTTCACGGTAAGCCCTGCTTGACGCTTGTATGATGACAAAGTGCTATAATTATATGCCAAGCTTGTTATGATATTATATCAGAATATATACTTGAAGAAAATTACATTCTGTCGAAATTTTTCCGGCCCATAGCCGATACACCACCTCAAAAAAGCAAAATATACACACCAATTCAAGTTGGTTAAGTGCGGTTCATCCGCCAATAGCTTGTGCCCGTGAAAGTTCCGGCGTGCGTAACGCAGGAACCCAAACGTCAATACTATTCGTTATAGGGGAAGTAGGAAGGTGAAGGCATAGTCTTTTGGCTGCTCCTTCATCTCCTCTTTCCTATAAAGTAGACCTAAAATTATCTGTCCACATCAGCTAAAAATCATGAACACCGAGTAGTCCAGTGGGCACTTATAAAATCATAATATTAACATATCTACCCTAAGATTAAATAAGGAAGGGAGTGGGGAAAAGAATTCGGAAGTCGTTGATATGTCATCAATTAAATACAATAACATAAAATATGTTCAATGTTAAACATAAAGTGCCGTAATGAAAGCCAAGACAGATAAATTTAAAGAAAAGAGAGTTACCTTGAGAAGATAAAACTTAAAATCAATTTTAAAATCTGGTTAAAGCTAATCTTTTTATCAAGGAAAAATAATAAAATAGACCCAGTAGTTAACGTTACAAATCAAAATTTTGACGACGAGATTCATGACGAAAGCGAATTCAACGAAGTTGACTCAAGATTATATCTCAAGTTTGAACATCGTAATCATAATGCAGAAGTTAATATATGGGCTAAAATAACTCAATCACTAAGCCGTAAACTTTAACGATAACCCTTATGGAAGTTAAATCAAAATACAAAATAACCCGAAAAAAACTCTAAACTCCAGCCCGAAATACCCCAAAGTTAACCATCAGGTTGACGGAACTCGATTAAAATAACTGAGCCTAAGTAATCTCAATATTTGTGTCGTTAAATTAAGAGTGATAATAATAATAGACCGCGATGGTTATAAATCATAAAAGTAAATGACGAATTAAAGTATAAATATTAACAACAATAACCCGATACCAGCAATAACTCACAAATGACTAAATTAAGAAAGGAAATGGATCAAGTACATAATTATCCGATCAATTGAACAAACCATTTCCAAAAGTTAAAATAAATGATAAATGGTAGGGTCAAGTTTACCTTAAGGATCGTAACGACGAATCACTGAACAAACAGTAACGAGGATCATAAGATGATAGTGGATGGCCATAATGTAGTGATGATGTAGAGTCTGTAACCCTTCAGATGGGTAGCAATGAATGATCGGGTATGAGGAGGAATGTTGAATTTTAATCATAGCTAACATCTGATTATTTTGCATAGAGAACTTTGATTCTAGAAAGTATTGGCTCAAGAATAATCCGTTAAATATGTCCAGCTCGGGTTCAGCGAACTGAATTCATTAATCACAATCTGAGAAGCCGAGTAAGGAATCGGGATACCAGTGAACCATACGATAGATTGCACTACTATCATAACTGGATCATTTGACTTTACGATTCAATGAGAAAAATTATCTTCCAAGATTAATTCGGCTAGATACCAGTAGATGAACAACCTTGTTTCGAACGGAATAAATCCACGTAGCATTAATCAATATAATCTTCTGTTCTACAGCACAGACAAACACCGATCGTCACAGAAAATAAAAGCACCAAGTGGAATATACACACTCCCCGCACACAGAAATTGTAACTATAAATGTAAAAATAAATGAGAAGTCAAGAAAGGAAAAATCAAATAAATTACACGCGACGAGAGACTAACTAATTGCCACGTCACCAGCACCTAAATCAATGCACGCCAATAGTCACTGGCATATAAACAATAAATCGAATGAGTAAACGTGATCATTCACAGAGCATAGTATTCTTACTCCAATCATGCACTTATGAAACGAGAAGTTGTCAACGATTCCAATGGGAAGCCGGATTCACCACTACCAACAACGAGGGAACTATCAAATGGGAGAATCCGCGGAGAGTCTATGGTCCCCACAATGAGGAAAATTCTCATATAGTAAAATTGTCTTTAATCCTATTATCTAAATTTATGAAAACCATAAGACGATCGATCGTAACATCTGTTCAGAGGTCCCGAGAATAGGTCTAAGATGAATTGACAAGGGCCAACACGAAAGTGGGAATCAGCATTGAAGCCAAACACCCCGATCACAGAATGGATATGTTATGCTTCACTTGATAACGGACGTTCATATTATATTGAGTTAATTTAATAAAATTCACATTTTCCAGCACGATCCGCCGCCAGATGTAGGCAGGCGATGTGGGACGCTGGATTCACGGTGTCGCCTGTCAGAGAATTCCGAGATGGGTGTGCAGAAGAACTCGAAGAGATTGACCTCCTTTACGTTGCCATCAAATGGGATCCGGGCCGAAACCCAGCCCTGGAGAGCAGACAACGGGCAGAATATATGCTAGCTAGGCTCGAGCAGAAACAAAGACAGATCAGTTGGCATATCGAGAGGCAACTGATGTATCCAGGCCAGCAGCAAAACCTACTCAGCGACGCCTAAGAAAGGCGGAGCGTGCGAAGCGGCGAGCTTTACAAGCTATGGACTGTGCGAAACTCTAACCATTTTAGTCCAATAAATGATTATTGTTAATTCTTTGGTTTCATTTATTATATGGTTATCTAATTGTGAATAGCAGGTTTAATTACAACTATAAGCGGATCGGATGAAATTTAATCGTTAATAGTGTCAAGTACAACGTGAAGGGACCGAAATAGGAACAATCGCGGCCAGATCTTCTATCGGCAGTGCGTTGAACCCATTATGAGGCCGGGCCTTAGCAGTTCTTTCGTAGCGCTGACCTTTGGCGGTCTCATAACCAGTGGTTGCATTACCAACGTTGCTCAGCAACGGGTAACCATTGGAGGGCAAGAAAGATTCTATGTATTGGGTCAAGGTTACACAAACCACAAGCCCCACAATGCATTTATTTTCATTCATACCGTAATTTTTCTTTGTATCTATTTTTAGTAAAAGTATTTAATATAATTCTAATTTATTGGGGAAAGACTAGGTTTTCGAGAATTTTGTTTATTTGGCACGACATTCGATAAAATTCGGTGGCGGAAAATTCAAATGGACGAAAATTGACCATATATCATCAAAATAACGATAAACGAGACAGAAACTAATAGAAAGAAGATAATGTTCTTCAAGCAACTATAAAAAAATGATATTTGATAATTAAAACGAATTTAATATCCAAAGTTTAAATGGAAGAAAAGAGATCGAAAAGATCGGGCTAAGTAATATTATTTGTTCTCAAATTTTAGCAAATTACCATTGTCAGTAATTTTTTTATATTATTGTCACTTAAATTTGATAAATTTAAATTATATTTTATATCATCATTAAAAATTATTCAGGTACATATATTATACTACCATTATCCATCATCAACTTAACTATATAATTCTTTTTTGAGTATTTAGCTGAATAAAATCGTGAAGTTAATAAAAATTTAATACATTATGAAAAATTTATTTAATTTTTGTTATTTTCCTTTGAACGGAGGATGATTCCGTTAGAATCGGACTTAATAATGGCGATCGGACAACTCGATGAAGGTGCCAGTACTTTCCAACAACAATAGAAATCGATGGCCCGATATCAATTTAAACAGATGAAGAAATCTGTCAAAAAATTATCGTTAAAAAAAGAAAGAAAAAATAATATTTTTGGGTAATGATTACACTATTTATTTATATTTACTGAATGACTGTGTTGTTTTTTCTAACAGATTTAATGAATTAAATAGAAGATATATAAAAGTAGAATAACTACAAGGTCGAGGAATAGTTTATTTACCATAACAAACACTTTTTAACTTACCCAGCTTCATCTTTGGCAAAAAGTCATCCAAAATACGAAAAAATTTATAGAAAAGTAAAAATAAAATTGTGAAAATTTAAAAATTCTGAAAATAAAATTTCATCTCTCATCACGAGTAAGTGTGCATAATATTGTAATTCCTTTTTAAAAATAAAACGGAATTTCTTGTTTTTGTGGTTGTGGCGGGTTAACTAACAAAAATTATAATTTTTCTAATGGGCTGATTCTTTTAAAAGGTGAACCATATTGTCATGACTGCTAATATCCTAAAAAACCTTTGGATTCAAGATTTGTTTTTTGTTCGAGTTGATGGTTATTTCGTCAATAATTATAGATCGAATCACCAGTATTATAGTTAGAAGAGCTAATATAGCCTACCCATATAAAATGCCAATATTGTTTTAAACAAAATATCGACAAAATGAGCATGAATACCTTCTATAGTACCTCATGAACCCAAAGGCTTTCCATAGAATTAGCAATCCGGATAATTTTGCTCACCTTTTGCTGGAAACCCTTTATTGAAATACATTTCCAACGTCATTTTTGATGGGTATCCACTGGTTATATCTCTTATGCTCACATCTGGTTGGAATCCTTTGAAAGTGGCCTCAGAAATATTATTTCTTTTTTACCATAAGATGCCCAGCAAATTTAACTTAATTAATTAATTTTTTTGTTATGAAATTTCT
Source organism: Schmidtea mediterranea (assembly GCA_022537955.1). Taxonomy (NCBI): domain Eukaryota; kingdom Metazoa; phylum Platyhelminthes; order Tricladida; family Dugesiidae; genus Schmidtea; species Schmidtea mediterranea. The sequence goes on from CM039679.1 coordinate 11,180,933, forward strand.
TACAGAAGTTAATTTATATTTTTAATTCTTCTCCAACATTTTTTCGATTTTTATCATGGTGAATTTAATTATGGCTTTTTCGTTTGATAATTCAACCCAAAATATATCAAACATAATTTTAGTACTTTTTTTTCGATAATTTTTATACAGAATTATATTCTTTTGTTTGTTATTACACCCATAGTTTAAACCGTTTTCTTCATTTCATTATTTTGCTATGATTGATTTTCAATTTAAGATGCTAATAATATGCACTATGATGCTTTATTAATTTTATTTTAATTAAATATTTTGTATTTTCCTTGCGTTTTATATTTTATTTAAAAGTTTATTACTCTTCTAGTGTCTTGTGTTGTGTTATTTTGTTTTAATTAACGTGAGATAATAAATTTTGTTAAGGTCTTTATGCTATTCATTTTGACGTATTTAAAAATGGATGAATTACGATTAATTGATTAACTGATTAATTAAAATTTTTATCTCTAACCCAACATAGTCAAAAAGTGATTGAAATCTGCCAGATCAAATCGATATTTATAGTTCTGCTAGTTGGTGTGTCCTTGTATATTTGCGTTAATGCAACTAGACAAAATTGACTCTTCTAAAAATTTCTTATTAATAATTTTTTTTGATTAGCCAAATTTATTCTTTTAAATTTGCTGAATCAAATAAAAGTTGATGAATAATTCAAATTTTTAATTAGAACTTTTCGTTAATTGTTTCGCTATATAGTGATTTTAATAATTTTGCCAAACTTTGGTCAAATTTTCATACTATTGTTGGGCCAGAACACAAACGGCCTTGTAAAATGTTTAAATGAATCGGTAACACACGTGCAAATATAACATGCAAATTTAAACTCAAACCTATTAAAACATCAACTAAACCCTATCAAATATGAGAAAAAGAGAATTACATACAAAATAATAAACATAAAAATAAATTAAATTAATAACAAAATGCAACAAGATCCGCACGATACAAATACAAACATAACATGAAAACCCAACAAATTCGACCGAAATTTGATAATTTAACAAAAATGAAAATTTCATAAAAATGATTTTTTTAAATCAAAAAATTTGAATTAGAAATAATTCAATAAAAATTTCAAATAAAAATTTATCAAAATAAATTAGAAAATAATAAAAATAAAGATTAGAATACACTAGAAAATATCAAGGTCGAATTTTGTTTTACTAAATCAAAAAGAACACGCGAGGTTAGGGACAGAAAATAGGTATATATACCGATGCATTTTCACATAAAAATTTAACCATTTTTCAAACCAATTTTGAAACAAAAATTTTTTAGCTATCTTTAAAAAACTATTTTGAATCTATTTTAGGTGAGCGAAAGTTTTATTTGGAAACTCTCTCTCCACGTCCCATCCTCGCAACCTCGGTAGAGCTCTGCTTGGATGTTGGCGTGGGGGAGATGTATTTTTTATTTTTGTATGATGGTTTGGCAAGTAATTTGTTTATTGCTTTTAATATATTAATAAATATTTATAATTCATAAAATCAGCTTTGTTTTTCATAAATTAATAATTTTATTAGTCGAAATTTTTCCGGCCCACAGCCAAAGACACACCGCAAGATATTAAAATCAACATACTATTCAGATTTGTGTAAGTGCGTGGAATATCGCCGATGATCTGTGCCCGTGAAGACCCGGCGTGCGGAACGCAGGGATCGGAACGTCAATATTATTCCGTATAGAAGAAAGGAGAAATAAGGAAAGGTTCTGTGAGCTGCTTCCTCGTTTCTCTATTTCTTTAAACTCGACCTAAATCATTTAACATACGGCTCAAAATCACCACACCGAGTAGTCCAGTGGGCACTCATTAATTTTAATATGAACATAATGCGCCTAAGGTCAATTAAGGGAAGGTGACGGGTAATTAAAGAAAAATGAAATCGTTGTTATTAATTATGAATTCAAATTAGTAATTATAAATTGCGAGGTATTAATATAGACTAAGGTGACTCTAAATCAGCACGCGACAGCCCCGAACTTACGGTAATCAAGTCATAATAAACCGGTTGCGATAAATTATAAATACCCACAGTTATTGGGGATTCGATAAGGGTGCCTTCAGGAAAACAAAGTGAGAAAATTTTTATTATTATTGCCTCGCACTCACGTCAATACCATAGTCGTTTGCGAATAAGCGTTAATGATAAATTGAACCAGCAAATACCCAGTAACATTCAATTGGCATCAGTCAGCGGCCATATAGATTGATATAAGTAAATCAATATAATAGAAACTCAAACCAAAAATGTAGGAGTAAAGATCCAAAATCGTTCAGAGCTTTTCAAATCACCTTATAGAAATCCGACCTCAGCACAACTTGTAACCCCATACAATATCAAGAAATTAAAATCATAAATCCAAAACTAAAACGTCCAAAATACAAAGATAAATTCGATAAAGTGTTAAAAGTCAAATTATAAATCCAGAGCCATAAAACTTGAATTTCAGTTCTTCAACTGGATAGAATTCCACACGTCCCGAAGGTGATAAGACTTCAACCCTACCCGTATTTGTTCAAAAATCACGAACTAATTCAATTGAAAGGATTAAATCAAATTACCCAATGTTGAAATCATAATAATACTAGTTAATAAGTAACCCACCTGAATAAAATTAAATTAACAAACTAACACCAATCTCAGAGAAAATAACCAACCTCCCATTACCTTGAGTTGACCTATTTAATTAATTTTCGTTTGTCAAAAATAAATAATTATCTGTTAGAAATCATTTTTATTTTGCTTGGTGTTATAACATTTTGGCAAGGAAGATTATGTTTAATCACCTTTACACTTATTAATTCCGTGATAATAACCACCCTTTTTAATGTCATTAATTCTAGCAATGGACTCCCAGCAAATATTACGGACGGAACTGGCCCGTGCACAGCAAACTAACAAGACCCTATATGACCAGATCATTCAGCTGACTCGCGAAGTACACCAAACCCGAGCCACCTGGGTGGATCCGGCCAAGATAAAACCACTACACCAGAAACTCATAGCTGCTCAAAAGGGATGGGCAGAGGAAAAGCAGATAAATCAAAATCTTCGAACGCAAATACGAGGACTAGAGGTTGCCCTGTCTGCCAGTCAGGAAAGAGCGGCCGTTACTTACCCTCTCGTTTTTGCACCGGCTCAGTTAGCTTAACGGGAGTCGGTGGCCACTCCAACATCAGCCTCAACCCCAGTGGCAACAGTAACCACTAACTATCGTCCAGGACGCGAAGAAAGAGCCAGGCGCCGAGCCGCTCGATTGTTAATTCAGCCTAAACAAAGTTCGAAGGCGTTGTAGTTCGTAATTAATATATGTTTTGTTGCATGATAACATTAGTCTTAGGTATGTGGTAATCCGAAATCATGGTAGACTTTCTGTTATTTCATATTAAACTCCAATATTAAACTCATGACACAAAGGGACCAATCATCAAAAATCGAGCATATGTCTTCTAACGACGGCTCGTTGAGCCCAGGGGTTGTCCGAACAGTTACAGCATTAGTAATAGCGCTCACTTTTTGCGGACAATCCACTCACTCGAACACATTCCCAACGTTGCCTAGCAACGGGTGCCGAGTGGTAGCTAGAAAATATTTATATGGCGTTACCGGGGTAACAATAGGAAGATTCAAACAAATAGCGAAACCCAGTGTTGGGCCAGAACACCACGGCCTTGGGAAATGTTTAAATGGATCGGTAACACACATGCAAACATAACATGCAAATTCAAACTCAAACCTATTAAAACATCAATTAAACCCTATCAAATATGAGAAAAAGAGAATTACATACAAAATAATAAACATAAAAATAAATTAAATTAATAACAAAACGCAACAAGATTCGCACGATACAAATACAAACATAACAGGAAAACCCAACAAATTCGACCGGAATTTGATAAATCAATAAAATTTAATGAAAATGAAATTTAAATCAAGAATTTGAATTAGAAATAATTCAATAAAAATTTCAAATAAAAAATTATCAAAATAAATTAGAAAATAATAAAAATAAAGATTAGAATACACTAGAAAATAACAAGGTCGAATTTTGTTTTACTACATCAAAATTAACACGCGAGGTTAGGGACAGAAAATAGGTATAAATACCGATACATTTTCACATAAAATTTAACCATAAAACCATTTTTCAAACCAATTTTGAAACAACACTTTGTTAATTATTAAAAATCTATTGTGAATTTTTAGGTGAGCGAAAGTTTTATTTGGAAACTCTCTCTCCACGTCCCATCCTCGCTACCTCGGTAGAGCTCTGCTTGGATGTCGGCGTGGGAGGAGATATATTTTTATGAAATTTTTTTATTGGATTGAATTTGGTCAAGTAATTTTGTATTTTGTTTTTAATATATTAATAAATACTTATAATGTTAAAAATCAAATTTGGTTTTCTATAATTATTTTATGTCGAAATTTTTCCGGCCCACAGCCAAGACACATCACAAGTCAGTAAAATCAACATACAATTCAGATTCGTGTAAGTGCGTGGAATACCGCCGATGATCTGTGCCCGTGAAGACCCGGCGTGCGGAACGCAGGGATTGGAACGTCAATATGATTCCGTATAGAAGAAAGGAGAAATAAGGAAGGGGTCTTTTGGCTGCTTCCTCGTTTCTCGTTTTCTGTAAACTCGACCTAAATATTTCACACACGGCTCAAAATCATCACACCGAGTAATGAGATTACAAACCCGCTCATAACTACTCTAAATCATGACTTAATTTAACTTGAATAAATCAAAATTACCCAACATTGAAATCATGATAATATCAATTAATAAGTAATTTCCCTGAACAAAATTCCATCAACAAACCAAGGCCAAATCTCCCGGAAAAATAACTAACCCGTTAATAAAGACAATCCACCTCAACTAAAGAAAATTGGTTAGCATAAAAATTGTATAAAGGAACTTACCAGACAGCGTAACGAAATAAACTCCACATTATCAATGATCGCCGAAAATCGACCTTTATAAAATTTTAAATGGTAAGATACTGACAATTGAAAATTCCACAATAACAATTCGTAAATCAACCGATCACCGAATATAATTTCAACGTTTTCAATCGTTTTCATAAACAATTCGTATACGGACCGGGATTTTTAATATAAATATTGTAATCGTTTTCTATACGATAACCAATTTGTTCACCAACGGAAGCTTTCAATATAAACATTTCAGTTTATCGAGATTCGGCAGAATAAATCGATCCGTGTGCACAGACATCCACTGATATATTCATATAAATTATCATTATAACACGACTTGGAATTTTTTCCCCTTTTAACTATGAATGCTCATTTATTTTCAAGTGAAACGACGGGGAGACCTGGAATGTCCTCAGAAGGAGCTACAACGGCACAGGAGACAACGAAATGTAAGATAATTATAAATTATATTGAATTATAAATAACTTTCACGTCTAAACCATAATTGTAGATAATTTTCTTGTATTAAATTATAATTATACATGATTTTTACTATTCATAAGTTCAAAATAAATAATTTCCTTTTATCATATTCAAATGTTAATTGTAAACAGTTTTTTCATTAATTGCAAACGATTTTCCTACCCGTATTTAAATTTGGATAGTAACTAGCTTCTCATCTATATTTAGTTTGAAACTACTAAATGCTTCTCTTATCCATATAAAAATGTTGATTTCAAATAAATTTGAATGTCTAACTTATATCCCCTATAGCCGTCTCCATCATCGACAATTTTCCATTTTTCACGGATACCTTTCAATTACCTGAGTAAGTATAGTTTAGGCCACTAAATTACAGATCATCGCAATTCTTCTCTTAAAGTATCCACACGCCCCGCCGTAGAAAGCTTAATCATGTCCTTATTATTTCCATATACCATTTAGTCTAGTTTCAATAGTTTTAGGGGCATCACTCGGAAGAGTTCATTACAGAGCTTGTATTATATTAGCCATTGCCCACCCTAGACCTGCCGAAACCGAGAGAGTACTTCGCCCCAAAGATTCTGATGGGCGAAAAATTTTTACAATGATGTGCACGAAGCGTGCTAGAATAACCTAAACTAGTATGGAAATAATGAGAAGGTATACATAGTGACAATAAAATCAAGCCAATTCTTGAAGTGAAACCAATTACGTTCCCTATGAGATAACTGAGAGGTCAACAAAAATCTCGATATGTAATAATAACCGAAATTAGTTTCATCGACGGCGAGAGACCCATCATAGTCACTGTTTCCTATCACTAAGATTGATAATATTAACACTATTCATTTCAGCGAATAACCCAATGGATCAGACGGAAATCTCTCTCGCGGACCGATGGAGATGGGCCTGGGCTCAGTACCGTCAGGAGAGGTGCCCAGAATTCACCCCATCGAAGTTTCGCGATAGAAAAAATCGAGGACTAGTAACAATCGAGCAATGGAGCCGACCGAGGAGATTCACCAACAGGCTCAACGACTGCTCAGCAATCTAGAAAATCACCAGCTCGAAGTAAACCGGCAGGTAATCCGAGCTCGCCAGTATCTGGCGAACGTCGAGGAAGATCTACTGGCGGGTCGGATCGCCGATAACTACTGGCATCTCCAGCCAATCGCTCCAACTCGGGATTCGCCAACCACTACGACGCGAGCCCGTGACAGGAAGAGACCGGTTATGTCGATCTCGGGATACTCACCCGAAGAATGGGTGGTCAAAAGATTCCTTTGAGGGATTTTTGAGCCAAATATTATGTAATGACCGCCCGAAACAATTTTGTTATTTGTGGTTTAGAAAATACAAATTAAATTCGCGAATGTTATATTTTCGTTATTTTTATTTTTCCCTTAATTAAGATTTCTAGTAATTTTGCCTTAATTTTGTTTGAGGTAAATCAAATGTTATATGGTTATAATCTATCAATAAACCATCTTCTAATTATTTCTATCATTATTAGCCATGGACCCCGCCAAAGTGCTGCAGGATGAACTATATCGCGCCCAAAAATCCAACAAGTCCTTGTATGAACAAATAATTTTAGCTCACTAAGGAGGTGCAGCAGGTGAAGTCAACCTGGGTGGATCCGGCAAGGCTCAAATCCATCCACCAACGCCTGACAGCCGCTCAAAAGGGTTGGGCGGAGGAGCGTCAACTCAACCAGAGTCTACGGACGCAAATCAGGGGATTGAAAGTCGCCCTGGCAGCCAGTCGTGAGGGGAAGCGGTAACTTACCCGCTTATCTTTGCCCCATCTCAGTTGGCGTACCGGGATCCAATCAACAATTCCCTGCTATCAGCGAATCAATCAACAGTGCCGTCTAGTAACCACCGGTCAAGACGCAAGGAACGTGCCCGCCGCAGAGCCGCACGTCTACCAAGCGAATCGCACTAACTTACCGACATTATATATATGCTTGATCGTTTTTGTTTTAAATGAATAAAATTGCAAATAGTGCCAAACAAATATACAGTAATAGGCCACACGATATGGTATGTATGGAATTATCGTCGTGAGTTTTCACACCGAGTCGTCGAAACATGGTTCTATTTCTACTGATCAACCTGAATCTGATCTCGAATTTTCTCACACAGGGGACATTACAAAGCGAGCATAGGTCTTCCATCGACAGGTCGTTGAACCCGAGGGTTGTCCGAGCAATTACAGTATTAGTAATAATGCTCACTTTTTGTGGACAATCCACCCACTCGAACACATTTCCAACGTTGCCTAGCAATGGGTGCCGAGTGGTAGCTAGAAATATTTGTAGGGTGTTACCGGGGTAACCATAAGACGATTTAAAACAAATAGCGGAACCCACCAAATTTTCATACTATTGTTGGGCCAGAACGTAAACGACCTTAAGGAATGTTTAAATGGATCGGTAACACACACGCAAATATAACATGCAAATTTAAATAAACCTATTGAAACATCAATTAAACCCTATCAAATATGAGAAAAAAGAGAATTAAAAATAAAATAATAAACAAAAAAAAAATTAATTAATTAAATTAATAACAAAACGCACCAAGATCCGCACGATACCAACACAAACATAACAAGAAAACACAACAAATTCGACAAAATTGAAAAATTAATAAAAGTTCATGAAAATGAAACTTAAATCAAAAAATTTGAATTAGTAATAATTCAATAAAAATTCTAAATAAAAAATTATTAAAATAAATCGAAAAATAATAAAATTAAGGAATAGAATTCACTAGAAAATAACAAGGTCGAATTTTGTTTTACTGCATCAAATTTAACATGCGAGGTTAGGGACAGAAAATAGGTATAAATACTGATCCATTTTCACATTAAAGTTAACCGTTTTTCGAAACAAACCATAAAACCATTTTGAAAACATTTTTTAAAAATCATTTTTGATCTAGAATTTTGTTTGCAAATCTATATTTAGAACTTACTTTTAGGTAAGAATTAGTTTATTTGGAGCTCTCTCTCCACGTCACATCCTCGCAACCTCGGTAGAGCTCTGCTTGGATGTCGGCGTGGGGGGAGATACAATTTTATGCTTTATGTTTTATTGGTTGGACAAGTAATTTTGTATGTTGATTATTTAATATGTTAATAAATATTTATTATATTAAAATTTGTTTTTCACGTAATTTATAATATTAATTAATCTGTCGAAATTTTTCCGGCCCACAGCCAACACCTATCGCAAGTAAATAAAATCTACACACAAGTAAGATTCGTGTAAGTGCGTGGAATATCGCCAATGATCTGTGCCCGTGAAGACCCGGCGTGCGGAACGCAGGGTTGGAACGTCAATAATATCCATATAGATGAAACGAGAAATAAGGGAGAGGTATTTTGGCTGCTTCCTCGTTTCTCATTTCTGTAAAATCGACCTAAAATTATATTACACACGGCTAAAAATCATCACACCGAGTAGTCCAGTGGGCACTCAGTAAATATAATGTAAACACAATGTGCGCCTAAGGCTTATTAAAGGGGAATGGTACGGGGAATAAATTAAATTGAAATCATTGATATAGCTAATTTGGATTAATAGTCTGAAATAAATTAGATAAAAAGGATCGTTATAATTAAATTAAATTTACATTTTAAATAAATTAGTAGAAATCATTAAATAAGTAATTCATTGATTTAATTAAATTAAGTTATTGATTAAAAGTAAAGTAGCTATTGATTAAAAAGAAAGTAAAAAATTAAAGTAATTCATTAAATTATTATAATATTTGAGTAAAATAAGTAATTCATTAAATTAGATTATTTATAAATTATTGATTAACGGTAAAATAATTATCGAGTAAAAATAAGTATTTCATTGATTAAATTCCCTTAATTAAAATAATTATTAAGCAAAATTATCATGACTCGTTGATTAACAAACAAAATTTTCTTTGCGGATTAAAGCTAAAGAATATAAACCCCTCGATTAATAAATCGACCCAAAATTTGGTTTAACTTTGAGTTAGAATTCTAACCAACTCAAACTTCTAATAAAAGGGGGAATTTAATCGTGTCCTGAGTTAAAACCTAGGTGCGTTTGTGTCGACTACCATGTAATAATCGAAGTGTTTAAAAGGCAACTTCCACCATAGTGCGGTTTATAGGGCTAATCCTAACCATTGAACGATCATATAAGGTAGTCACCGTATGCTATTTCAAATCACCAAAACTCCTTATTAATTAGCATAAACATGGTGAACGATTACTTTAATATATTAAAAATGAACGACAAATCATATAAAATTTATTTCAGTAAATTTAAAAATATTCGCTTACAGAAATTTGGCATAAATTGTCAAAATAAATTTCGGACAGTAATTAGATCAGTTTGATATTAACATTAAGATCCCACCAGAAGTCGAACAAATTTCAGCATCATGATAGCGCATGAGGTAGGTAAAATCCAACGCGAAATTTTCACGACAAGGAAAATCCCTGGAAATGTGTACCAAAATAAAGTGATTAAATACATATAATAAAGTACCGAATGACCAGAGAGGAACCTTCCAATAAAACCATTGGCAATCCAGAGAGAAATCCTTTGACATAAAGTTCCGAGATATAATAGCATAGTCCGGTTCCCTAAAATCACTGAATTATATGAAATTCATTATAACAAAGGTTGATTTATGAAACTCACCAAATAATCCACGATCGCGCGATCTGAAAAGTTCATTCACCTGAAATAAATTTTGTAAATTACCAGTTGAAAAATAAACAATCTTACTCGTCGACATTTCCGGAGATATAAACATTCACTATCGTAGCCGAGTTATAAGTGGCATGCACTTCCTGCCTGTCTGATTTTCAATTGTATATTCTTCTTTATAACTAACGTCAATAATAGACCATACATCATTTTCGTTATCAAGTTATGTATTCGCCAAACATCTCAGACGAGGACTTAGAGTTTCGATCTCCAAACGTTACAGAAGCTCCTTTAAGTAAATTTTCAATTAAATTCCATAACAAATTTATATTCATATTTGAGCCACAGGAATGATCTAGAATCAACACCATATCATTAGTGAGTAAACTCTCCGGATTAAAGGCCGTGAATCAATAAGTCATATCTGTTGACGAATCTTAGTGTTCTTGCACCCGACAAACTCCCAAAAATCCTGTCGTTCCACCATTAAGCACGACAAATCAATTCTTGGCTACACACCCTCGTCAACCCCCTTAGGCCAACAGCGTCACAATTATTTAATTAGAAAGTTCTAAGTAAAAATTCCGTCCTGATCGCATTCTAAATCGTCAACGGTTCATTTCGGGAGAAACGAATTTCTCGGATATTTATATGAGGAAATAACGATACTGGCTTGGCAATCGTCCCAAATATTTTCTTTCAAATTTGTCAGTTGAGTCGTAGTTCACCCCATTGCTATCATTTTTCCTTCGACCCAGGTACTTTAATTGATCAATGGATCAGACATTAAGTATGAATTTGTAACCTTTGTAACTGATTTGTTCTTCAAATAATTAAACGGTAATTGTTAAAATCATTTTAGTTTAGACCATATGAATGTTTAATTATCAAGTTATTGTTTCGTAAAAGTTAATTCACTTAAATTCAGTTCTATTCAAAAAATTAATAAATGTCCAAATGACACTTGGAAAGGTTTTCTTACAGCATTTATTTATTGATTTTATTTTATATTAATACTCAAATATGTACCTAACCGAATATTATGAACATACACAACGAATAAACCATTTGTACGCAAAATAAGATACGGCCGAAAACGAATTGCAATTTTCATTTTTAACATCCATAAAGATTTTTTGAACGGACCCTTACGTCATGAGAACGCGTAACCCAGTAGCTTCAAAGTATCATTCTCCTCCTTCTTCCAATACATTGCCAGACCAGCTAGTGAAACGCGTTCAACTTCGAGTTCCGTGAGTTTTAGCGCATTTGAAATTGAGTCAATCCAGTTTTCTTTAAACGACGAGAAATAATTACATAATTACGAACCACCAGATCACCGTCCCAATTTAAAATGTCAAGAAAGATACTGAGTAAAACACGCTAATCTCACTAATTTTCCTATTCAGAACAATCCGGCGCTATGATTGAACTCCCTGCTCATGTCGTGGAACAATGGAGTCAGGCATGGAATCGGGTGTATCAAGAGCGATACCCTGACGTGCCCGAAGAAGACAAGCAAAAAGGACATATCACCGGAGGAGTTTATGAGACAGTTCCGGAAACTGTCCGATGAGCCAAACCCATCCCAGGACATCCTAGCTCAGGCCCAAGAGCTCCTGGAGGGCCTCCTCCAACACCAGCGTCAAGTCGAGGCAGCTGTAGCACGAGCCACGGAATATCTAGCCAACGTCAAAGATGACCTGGCGGCAGGACGTCTGGCCAGTAGTTACCCACCTTCACCGAGACCAATCCGGAACCTCAAGAGACCAGTATTTGTGATCCCTGGTTATTCCCCAGAAGAAGGGATCAAGCGATTCCTCGCAGACGATTGATCATCGTAACAAAGACAATTAATGATTTGAACATTTTGTTATTTGATATAATATTAGTATTATAGATCTAAAAATTCTTTCTCTTCTTTTATTATTGTAGATTTCATTTCATAAATATGTTTAAGTTAAATACCTTTATCATCATAACAGTCATCATAAAATTCAACCCTTCTTATTCTAGAAATGGACCCCGTAAAGTTACTCCAAAATGAACTGACCCATGCGAGACAGGCCAATAAAAACTCCATGACCAACTCGTCCAAATAGTCCGGGAAACACAGCAAATTAAAGCGACGTGGATAGAGCCCACGAGAGTCAAACCACTGTACCAAAAACTAACCGCGGCCCAGAAGGGATGGGCAGAAGAAAAACAGTTAGTACTAGGCCTAAAAACTCAAATCAGGGGACTAGAGGTAGCGTTATCCGCCTGTCAGGAGGGAGCAGCGGTGACCTACCCTTTAGTCTTCGCCCCTGCTCAATTGGCGTATCGCGAAACGAACACTATCCCATCTACGACGACAACTATTACTGCGACCACTACCCCAATCACCCCATCAACAACCAGTCGTCGACGTGGACGCAAGGAGCGGGCTAATCGCCGAGCCGCTCGATCTTCCAATCAGTCTGGAACCTTATGATCCATGTATTTAATAGACAAATAAAGCATCGTTTATATATATTGTAGTTCTTGTATACCTCTTAATGTATTTATATCATCTTAGGGTTTTGAAATAACATTGTAGAAGGGTTTAAATAAGGAGCACCGCCCATTTTTGCTTCCAAACTAACGTCAGTAAACAGTTAGATAGACGATGGAAATTTAAACGCAAAGGGACCCAATGATTAAAAGCGAGTACAGGTCTTCTATCGACAGCTCGTGAACCCGAGGGTTGTCCGAGCAATTACAGTACTAGCGATAATACTCAATTTTTGAGGACAATCCACCACTTGAACACATTACCAACGTTGCCTAGCAACGGGTGCCAAGTGGCAGCTAGAATCATTTTGTATGGCGTTACTGGGGCAACCATAAAGATAAACAAACGGCGAAACCCTGTAACCCACCACTATCATTTTATATTTATGTAAATTTCGTGCCGCTCTCGTTGATTTTGTAATAGATGTTGGGCCAGCACACCAATAGCCTTGAGAATTGTTTAAATGCATCAGTAATACAGCACGAAAACCCAGCACCAAGATAACTTAAAATACAATATACAACACCAATTAAACACTTTAAAATCTGAGAGAATATAAATAAATATAAAATCAAAAACATAAAAATAAAATAAAATAAATACAAAATGCATCAAGAACCGCACGAAATTTACATAAAAAATAACATAATAACAAGAAAATTCGACCGTAAAATGACCATTTATATAAAATTAAAAATTAATGAATTAAATGAATAAAAATAAAATATTTTTGGATGAATAAATTTAATTAAAAATGTTAAAAATAAATTACCAATTTAAATTAAGAAATAAATAAAAATTTAATGTAGATAACATAAATAATTTCAAAGTCGAATTTTGTTTAATCGCAATAAAACTAACACGCAAGGTTAAGGCCAAATTATAGGTATAAATACCGATGTGTTTTCACAAATTTTCAGTCTTATTTTTCGGAGAAAAAATTTCATTACAAATTTTAACTGGTTGTATAACTGGTTGAGAGCCGTGCATTTAGGTAATTAACACGGGTAAGTGTTTTGCCTGAACACGATCACTCTCAACTGGTGCAATATTATTAATTGATTTTTTCGAAGGGAATTGATGGGTAATTTTTCAATTGAATTTATGTATGACTTTTCAGATCGAATTGATGAATGATTTTTGTTTTTCAAATTGAAGTTATGGATAATTTTGTTTTTCCAATTGAATTTATGGATGATTTTTTGAATCAAATTTGTGGGTAATTTTTCAATTGAATTTATGGATGATTGTTCAGATTAAATTTATGGATAATTTTGTTTTTCTAATTGAAATTATAGATGATTTATCGAATTAAATTTATGGGATTTTCGAAGTAAATTTTATGGAATGGATACAATGAATTTCAAATGTATGTAGCCGATGTAATATGCTGAATAAATATTTTATATCTACAGCCTTAGTGCATCGAAACTTTTATTCCAAATGCTATGGTAAAATATTATTTGTTATTTTCCGGCCCACAGCCAACACATAACGCAAGAAAGCAAAATCTACATAGTACAGACGCATGTAAGTGCGTGGAAAATCGCCAATGATATGTACCCGTGAAGGCTCAGCGTGCGGAACGCAGGAGTTGGAACGTCAATATTATCCGTACATAGGGGAAATTGGAGGGTAAATGAGTAGTTTATTGGCTGCTCCTTCACCATCCGTTTTCTGTAAAATTTACATAAATTTTTAACAACAATCGGCTCAAAATCTCTAACACCGAGTAGTCCAGTGGGCACTCATTAACTATGAAATGAACATAAATAGATCTTAAGGACAAAAAGAGGGAATGGGTAGCGGGGAAAATTGCGAAATCGTTGCAACAGTTAAAATGAATAGCCATCGGAAAAGGATTAATCCGAACGACCAAAATCATGAAAAATAATGTTTTTAAATAAAATTTAAAATAAATTAATTTGAGTTGAGGCGGAAAATATGGGCGGGACGCTGCTCAAATTTTCCGAACTAATTCAAATACTTAACAAAAATATGGAATGCGTAAAATAAGGGCGGAACGCTGCTCAAATTTTCCGAGTCAATGAAAATACTTTGTCGAAAACTGTAGAATAGGGATGAACCGTAAAATAAGGGCGGAACGCTGCTAAAATTTCCGAATTTACAAAAATACTTATCAAAAACCGAAAGATACGGAAGGATTACAACAAAAATTTTTATATAAGAAAAATATATTTTTTTTTATTAACGCCGAGGAATAAGGACGGATCCCTGCAAATCTTAATAATAATAACGATAATGATAAGAGTAATGATAGTAATAATAATATTAATAATAATAATAATAATGGTAATAATAATAATAATCATGGTATTTGTAGTAATGATTGATAATAATTATGATAACAATAATAATAATAGTAATACTCATAGTAACAATAACAATAAATATAATGGTAGTTATAGCTATAAAAATATTAATAAAGGTATTAGTAGTAACAATTAATAAGGGTAATACATATAATAGCAACAATGATAATGCTAGTAATAATAATGGGAAACATTGTAGTTATAATAGGGATAAGGGTGAAAGATATAATTTGGGTGTATTTAACACAACAAAGGGTATACAGGCCAAAGAAAAATCTTCGACATGGACAACAAGAAGAAGGACTATGAGAATAGACATAACAATGAATGATATGAGAGTATAGGTTAACATTTGAAGGAGATAGGAGAATAAGGGGACCTAAGAATCAAAAGCGAGCACAGGTCTTCTATCGACAGCTCGTGAACCCGAGGGTTGTCCGAGCAACTACAGTACTAGCGATAATACTCAATTTTTGAGGACAATCCACCACTTGAACACATTACCAACGTTGCTTAGCAACGGGTGCCAAGTGGATCAGAATCATTTTGTATGGAGTTACGAGGGCAACTAGAAGGATAAGCAAGATTTGAAACCCTGTAACCCACCATACCAAATTTGGGGGCTCAGCCGGGATAGAATGATTTTCGTGTACAAACAAACGAGGGGACATAAAGCATAACTATCTTTTTAATAGACGACATTTTTTTCAAACCCCGGAGAGAGGGAATATAGAGTTTAAAGATTGCAAAATCAATTATAAAGATCGATGAGAAAATTGAAAAATCGATAAAAAGCGATCAACCTGACTGCTAGGTACAAATTTGGGGGCTCAGCCGGGATAGAATGATTTTCGTACACAACAAACGACAGGGGACATAAAGCATAACTATCTTTTTAAATAGAAAATGTCGGGACGACATTTTACCGAACCCCGGAGAGATGAGAACGACTGATGGAAAACGAACAACTTGACTACGATAAGGAGAAAAGTCAAAGAAATAAACGACTAGCCCACCAAGTACAAATTTGGGGGCTCAGCCGGGATTCAACATGATTTTTTTTGCAAAGAACCCAAGGAAATAAAAGCAAATGTTTAATTATTTAACAGAAATGTCGGAACGACATTTTGTCGGACCACGGAGAGAGGGTGAACTAAAGAATGGAACTTAACAACAAACGAAGGAAAACGATCGACTTATTGACGATGAGAAAACAGTTCGATGATATTATGTAGAGAACGATGAGCTGAGTAAAAATGCCAATTGAACTATGGTTGTATTTTCTGAAGGTTCGAAGTTACAAAGGGTTAAACTTGGCCAAAAATTTTATTTTTGATATGTTTTACAGGACGGTGAGTTTAGTATTATTGTCAATGGAACTATAGTCGTATCTTATCGAACTTCAAAGGTGTAAAGGGTCAAACCTTGACCAAAAATATAATTTTTGATATGTTGTAGAGAAGAATGAGCTTAATAAAATTGCCAATAGAACCATGGTCATATCTTCTAAAGGTTCGAAGCTAAAAAGGGTCAAACCTTGACCAAAAATATAATTTTTGATAGGTTGTAGAGAAGAATGAACTTAATAAAATTGCCAATGGAACCATGGTTGTATCTTCTAAAGGTTCGAAGCTAAAAAAGGTCAAACCTTGACCAAAAATATAATTTTTGATATGTTGTAGAGAAGAATGAGCTTAATAAAATTGCCAATAGAACCATGGTCATATCTTCTAAGGGTCCGAAGCTAAAAAGTGTCAAACCTTGACCAAAAATATAATTTTTGATATGTTGTAGAGAAGAATGAGCTTAATAAGATTGCCAATAGAACCATGGTCATATCTTCTAAAGGTTCGAAGCTAAAAAGGGTCAAACCTTGACCAAAAATATAATTTTTGATAGGTTGTAGAGAAGAATGAACTTAATAAAATTGCCAATGGAACCATGGTTGTATCTTCTAAAGGTTCGAAGCTAAAAAAGGTCAAACCTTGACCAAAAATATAATTTTTGATATGTTGTAGAGAAGAATGAGCTTAATAAAATTGCCAATAGAACCATGGTCATATCTTCTAAGGGTCCGAAGCTAAAAAGTGTCAAACCTTGACCAAAAATAATTTTGATATGTTGTAGAGAAGAATGAGCTTAATAAGATTGCCAATAGAACCATGGTCATATCTTCTAAAGGTTCGAAGCTAAAAAGGGTCAAACTTTGGTCAAAAAAAATTAATTTTAATATGTTGTACAGAACGATGAAATGGCAAAAGTGGTGATAAAATTAGGATCTTCCGACCTTTGGATAAAAAGTTATTAAGGGTCAAACCTTCAAAAATTCTAATTTTTGATATGTTGTAGAGCTTGAGAAGCTGAGCAATATTTGCTATAAAAGTATGGCAGTCTGACTTCTGGGTCAAAAGTTATAAAGGGTCAAAACCTTGGTCAAAAATTTTAATTTTTGATATGTTGTAGAGATCGACGAAACAAGCAAAATTGCCAATAGAACTTTAGTCATCAGAACTTTAGATAAAAAGTTATAAAGGGTCACAACTTCGGCAAAAAATATTTTAATTTTTGATATATTGTGATCAAAAATTACCATAGAACGATCATCATGTGAACTTTTGATAAAAAGTTACAATGGGTCAAAACCTGCGAACACTCTAGAATTCGGAAAATTGCGAAGAAATTAAAAATTTTGAAAGTGAATTGTAAATATTTTTGTAAATCAGTGGAGACAAAGTGTTTTAATCAATAAAGTTTATATCGTTTGGAGTTCGTTACTGGTGTTTAAAGCACGTTTGGAGCCAGATCGACAATAATTTCTATTCGAAGTCACCAACAACCCCAACAATATGGAAACAAAACAACAGTTTAGAAAACTCATAAATGACGAGTATTGTAATAAGAGAGGAAAATATCAATATATGTAAATAAGTTAAAATATTAGATACACAAAAATGTCAAAAATGAAACGATTCAACAGGAAAGTGGGGATAAAATTATCAATATTTGTAGAGTAGGAATCAAGGAAACAGGAAACTATAAATAAAAATAAAATTATGGGTAGGTTGTATAAATCAATGGAATCATCGTGTAAATATCATCCAAAAAAAAAAAAAAAAAAAACCGTAGAAGTAGTAATAAAAATATAAAAAAAATAGATAAATAAATTAAAATTAAAATAATAAAAACAGGGAAAAGGTGGAAATCACGAGGGTTAAAGTGATTAGAAATAGGGGAAACCACAAAAATGCGGGTCGTCTAAGAGTTCGTAAAAAATTGGAAAACTAGAAATTACTGGATTAAAATTGTTTGAGATAAGACGTGATCACTAAGTCAGTTAAAATAATTCTAAACGTAATAAACGATAAATTGGAAGTAATTAAATTAAAGATCAAAATATTAGCGGAAAAGGTTGCAACGATTTCGAACCCCTTCTCCTATGAGATGAGAAAATTAGCGGAAGTAACGAACAATTGATTGTGCGAATTACAAAAGACATGAGGCCAAGCAAAGCCAAATTAAATACTAAACGAGAACAGATAATCGATGAAGTTAGAGAAATTGACGAAAAAAAAATAATCCTGATGATGGAGAAACTTGGGCGTAGATAAAAGGAAATGTTCAGGTGTAAATAAAATGAATAGTAAGAAATGAGCGTAGATGAATAAAATGATGATGTTTGTTATTAATGAAAATAAAGGATTAGAGATAATAATGAATTACGAGAATAATAGTTAGCAACCAGAGGAAAACGATGATTGAAAACGAGTACGATGAGTTGAGATTAATAATAATAATAAAGGAGACAACAATAGCAACCGAAAGGTGTAAAACATACGGAAAAAGCCGAAAACTTCATGAAAGCCGTTAAATAAATTCTGAGTGGACAAGTAAAACACAACTTAAACAGTGAAAGCTGAAAAATCACACATAAGGTACGGTAAAAGTTTCGATGCATCATTTTGTTAGTGTATTTTGTAATGTTATTTATATTATATTATATGGAAATAATACTGGAAAGTAAGATTTAAAACCGAGCTATCATAACGATAGTACGCTTATTCCGATGGAGAACCCTGATCAACCCGAGGAGAGGAAGGTAGTAGGTACCGTCGCAAATGTTGGGGAGTTTCTGGCGAGAGATTGATCACCTCTCTGGGGAACAAACCAACGCGATTACTACAATTTTTGAATTGGGAAAGTGAAGGGGAAACCGAAAATAAAAAAAAAATTGAAAAATGCGCATGATTTAGACGTTAAAGGTACCTAGAGACATTTTTTTCCCTAGCTGGTGGTGAGGCACCAGAGGACAGCTACGGACTGTCGTGTTCAGGTTGTTATCAGCCAAGGGACTGATGGCGCTGAGCCGTTCGATACAAAAACCCGGATCACACACCGAGTATCGAACGATTCTTTTTTATTGCTGGGAGGAACTCGATACAACAACCCGGATCCCACACCGAGTATCGAGGGCCAAACGGTAGGTGAGGTGGGAACTAACTGGTAAATGGTTCATACTCAAAATGTCCTACTAAGGTCAGATAAGGGCGGCCGAATTGAGCCGGGAAATCTGACGGGTCAGATAAGGGCGGCCGAATTGAGCCGGGAAATCTGACCGGAGAGGCGGGCAGAGATGAGATAGTTTATTGATAAAATTTTCCGCGCCCATATTAAATCGCTTCCTTTTCTTTTCACTATTCGAAAAATCACGTAAACCGCTTTTGGAACTTGATTGAACGTCTAGGCATTTCCATACTTTTATATTCTCCGAGGTACTCAACCCGGATCCCACACCGAGTACTGAGGGAATGTTTTTTTATTGCCCAGCAAGGAGTTTGGTACAATAACCCGGATCCCACACCGAGTACCAAATATCCGAATGGCGGTGAGTAAAGCGTAACCGGAAGAATGCGCGGCCAAAAGACGCCATGGATTGAGAGTCAGTGTGAGGCCTCAAACATACCCAAAAGTCACTGATGAGCTCAATTCCGATGATTAGAATGAGATAAAAATGATGAAAGATAATATGAATAAGATAGATTAGATTAAAGTTAATAGGAATATGAGTAGGATAAAACGATGAAATGATTATGATTAGATATTAGAGGCCATAGAGTGCCAGAGGAGATATGATTATGATTAGATATTAGAGGCCATAGAGTGCCAGAGGAGATATAATTATGATTAGATATTAGAGGCCATAGAGTGCCAGATGAGATATGATTATGATTAGATATTAGAGGCCATAGAGTGCCAGATGAGATATGACTATGATTAGATATTAGAGGCCATAGAGTGCCAGATGAGATATGATTATGATTAGATATTAGAGGCCATAGAGTGCCAGATGAGATATGATTATGATTAGATATTAGAGGCCATAGAGTGCCAGATGAGATATGATTACGATTAGATATTAAAGGCCATAGAGTGCCAGTTGAAATGAGATTAGAGATTAAAGGCCATAGAATGCCAGTTAGAAATAAGATGACGAAGGCCCCAGAGAGCCAACGGAATGATAAGGTCATAGAGCGACTGAGGATTAAATAAACGATTTTTAAACCAATGAGACATGGGAAAAATAATTTACAGATTGAATGAGGGTATGAGTATAATGATTTTATTATTGTAATATAGATAATTAATGTGACCGCATAGATAATTGATAAGACTCTATAGATAATTGATACGAGGTCGATAGATAATTATTACGAGATATAGATAATTCAAAATAAACTTAAAAATGAAGGAAGATGAATCAAAAGAAAAACGATCACAGCGAATAAAGTTTAAGGAAAAAGACAAGAGGGTATAAATAAAAAACTCATAGAGCAATAGCGGATAAAGTTTAAGATAAAAGACGAGATTATTTAAGTAAAAAGGCCTATAGCGCATAGAGATTAAGGAACGTTTTTGGACCAATGATAGAGATAAAGGAGAATAGTAAACTAGACGATTATTGATATGATGGTGATGATTTATTTGATTAAAATAGTTAATTGATACGACCGGATAGATAATTGATGCGACTATAAGGATAATTTAGACGAAACAAATAGATAATTGATACGAGCTATAGATAATTTAAAATAAAATTAAAATGAAAAAACAAAAATTAAAAAGATAAGAAGTTGACGTAGAGAAAAGAATTAAGGAAAAGCAGTGAGAGTAGTACGATAAATTAATGCGGAAATTTATGTAGAATAATATATACTAGGAGTGTTATTTATGTTTAGATAATTGACAAAGAATAAAGAGATCGAGTAAACCAAAAGAATAAAGAGATCAAGTAAACGTCGAATAATAGAGCCGATAAACTAGAGATAGAATCAAGAAAACGAGTTACGAGAAACCGGAATCAAGGAAACCATTGTGTAGAGAAACTGAAAATATACCAAACAAACGGAGAACAAGGATAAAGAAATAGACCATGTTATTGAAATTCAAAGAGAGTGAAAAGCGGCAACAGATAGAAAACTTAATACAGTAGCGATAGCAGAACCAATGATTACAACAAGATTAGAAAGTTTGGAAACAGAAGCCGAAAAATATGATAAATTAACGGAAAAGCTAACCGATAAAGGAAACAACGTGAAATCACCCGAGCTAGGAATTCCAATTCAGTTGAAAACAAGTACGAGTAAAGAGATTGAAAAACTCCGAGAGGAAATGAACCAGGAGTTGCCAAGTAAAAACACGGATAAAACAGAAATATTTTTGAGAGAATCAACAATGTACAAAATCGTACGCGATGAACCGGAAATGAGGGGCCGAGAACCAATATCTTCAAGTTTAAAGAGGAATGTACAGGAGATGCATTCAAAAAGAAAATGCAACGAAGAAGATTTAAATGACAAAAAGAAACTGGAAATTTGGAAATAAAAACAGTTGGGACAAAATTAGCTGAAACATGGCAAACGGAAATCGTACTGGAAGAGAAAATATTAACCACAATGGAAGAAAGAGTCGAAAGAGAAAATGAGCAAACCGAGTTAAAAGATCGAGTATCAGAACCAATGAAAGTAGTGATGGAAATAACGAGACAAACGAAAGATATTTACCCGCAAACAAATCAATATATTAAAAAACCATCACGAATTTGCGATATTCCAGTTAAGAGAATTCAAGACAGTAGAGGTAAATTTATAAAGTGTAATAATTATTTCAGGATTAACAACGCGAACTACAATCAAATATGTGATATCTATTCAAAAGAAGGATGCAGAACTGATCGAGGTTATCAACTAAAGAATTGCCAAGGATATGATAGAAGAGTTTGCACAGAAAGAGAAGGAATGATAAAATGTTTTAATTGCGATCAAACGGGTCATACGTCAAGAATCGTCGAAGGAGAAGAATTCAAAGTCAACAAAAACCAAACCAATTCAAGAAGAATCCACAAAATAACCCAACACAAGAGGTCAGACATTTAAGAGATAGGGCGATAATGAGTACAACAACAAGATTCGAGATTACAACCTGTTTCAACTGCAACCTAAACGGACATTTGGCTGAAAATTGTCCAATAGAGAGAAAATCGGGACAACCAAAAACGAAAATTATAGTCAAAGTACACAAAGCAATCAAATACAAGAGAGTGAGCAATTAAGAGGTATGATTAAACGAATATCCGCAAACAATCAAAGACAACGAAGTAATACGAGGAGAAACAGGAATGATGTTCGATATTTATGGACCGGAAAATATTCGGAACAACAAAAAATCGAATGAAAGAGATTACAGAGAGAGGAAATCCAAGAAATTCGACAAAGACGGATGAAAAGAAATCAAATATCAAGTAGAAGCAATATGTCGAAAATAGTCAATACAAAAGAAATCCACACTGCGGAGCAGTGTGTCGTCAACAGCGAGGAGGATATAACAATAAATAACGAAAATAACGACAAAGAAAATGAAGTAATTAAGAAAAATGAAACTCAGGAGGACAAAATAAAATCAGAACAAGAATCGAGCAGCGAAGAAAAAATAAAGATAAGTCAAGAGTTCACTGAACGATAGACGACGAAAAAACAGAAAAAAAAAAAAAAAAAACAGCGATAAAAGATATCGAAAAAACAAAATATCAAAATCAGAGGGTACTTCTACAAAAATCAAAAAGAGAACCGATAAGGAAAGCGAAAATAAACATGTTACAACAAGGGCTAAACAATAATGAAAAGGACAAGAAAGAGGAACTTCAAATAAACGTGAAAAGTAAAGTATTGGAGTCAAAATCTATACAAACAACAGGAGACAGTATAGAAAAAGGAATGATGTCAATCGAACAAGAGGTAATAGATATTTTAATGGTTAATAAAATTTCAGAGGGAGAACTAATCGAAAAGAGAATCCAAAGACAACAAACGAGAAATCTGAATACGCAAGACAGATCAAAAACAGTCATTGAATTGAAAATTGAGACAAAAGAAGATGTAAGAGAAGAACTCAGCAAAACAACGAATGCGGAAGGAAAATTACAATGCAGCATGAATATGCACAACAAAACACGACTACAAAATCACAACGAACAAAGAAAGTATCTGGACAATCGATACGAAAGCTAACAACTTAAATATCAGAGAATATCGTGAAACATGGCAAAATCGGGACACACAGAGAACGACTACTATCGACATCAAATAAGCCAACTATTCGGGAAGAGAGGACACGTAAATAGATTTTGTAACAAAAGACGCGGAAATGTTTTAACTGTCTAAAATGGGACATATGACTCGGAATTGTCCAAATAAACAGACTCAGAACCCATCCGGAACAGTGGGACTAATGAGAGGAAGCAATAGGAAACCAAATGAGATCAATACCAACACCAGAATAAAGCCAGCGAATGATACAAGTGTCGAATCAAGTTACAAACCAGGAAAAGACATGACAACTCGAAGGCAGAAAAACCTATTAGACATGACGAAACAAATTAACGGAGCCGCAAACAGCCAAGAGACAAAAATCAAGATATTATAGAAATCAGGAGAAACTGAAACGAGAACATAACGAAATCCACGATGTTAGAATTAATTACCCGGAACAGATAAAAACAATCATCAAGATAACTAAGGAAATAATGCCGAAATGGACTAGAAACAAGAATACCACCGAGATATTAGGAGGAGTAACAAAGATGATCACGAACTACGCAAAAGGCTCAAAATCAACAGCAGAAATCAGCATCTTAAAGAAAAGAATTCCAATATTATTCACAATAATCGACATAGCGGGTAATACACCACTACATCATGCCATAGAAAGCGAAAATGAGGAAAGAACGATGGAAATTATCGAGATAATGAACCAAGGTGGACCACATACAAATATCAGAAATGAGAAAG
Organism: Schmidtea mediterranea; assembly: GCA_022537955.1. Lineage (NCBI taxonomy): Eukaryota > Metazoa > Platyhelminthes > Tricladida > Dugesiidae > Schmidtea > Schmidtea mediterranea. The sequence continues at coordinate 11,205,310 of CM039679.1, forward strand.
GACAAACACCCATGATGATTGCAGTGTCAAGATATATGTCAACGAAAATTCTCAGGGAATTTTTAAAAAACAGGATCAACTCTAAATGAGAAGGACAAAAAAGGAAAAACGATGTTAAATTATATTATGATGTCGCGAGAAGCAAGTGCAATAGAGTTCGTTACGATAAATGCAATTCAAGAAGACATCGAAATAATAGGACAAAATTTAAACCCAATCCTTGGAGCAATCGGGAGAGGATACGATAAAGCAGCAGCAAAACTGATCAATTGGAGAAAAAAGAAAATCCGATAACGAAATTATAGACGTAAACAAATTCGAAAGCAATGAAAATATATTACAAAAAAGAGCAATAAATTCCGGGTATGCATTACCAAGGACGATAAAAGCCCTGTTAAAGAGATGAGAAATAAAATTCATGGACAATAAAAGAGAGCCTAGAAGATAACAAAGAGGGAGAAAACCGAGAGAGTAATAAAAGGTAAAATCCAGTAGCCTTCAAAGAAATAGGACAACAATCAAAGCCAAATAACGTAGACAATCAGAAAAGATCAAAAGATGAAGAAAACACAGACAAAATCTGTTGGAAACAAATGATGGACTCACAGGAAATTCAAAATCGAGAGAACAAAGCAAGTCAAAATATGAACCAATACCCAATAGCCAAGTGAGATCGATATATATCCATCAATTGATGAGAGATGCGGAGGGATACGCACCTTGCGTGAAGACCCTTTGGAGATAAAGTAATAAATAGTTAGAAATGTGCATATAATGTATATAATAGATATGTTTATATAGTAATGTATAAAAGTAGTGTATAAATATTATATGGAATGAATATAATAATATCCGATAATATATAAAAGTAGTATATAAATATTATAGTCGAGGAGCGAAAACAAATTTCAAAATCAGACGATGTGACAAAGAATAAAGCGGAATGAGAAAGACAAGTGATGCGATATTACGTTAAAAATTGAGAAACAAATCAATTAGAAGCTAATCAAATCGGAATCAGAAATTGAAATAAACCGATTAAGAGGTACCGAAGCCATCAAAGAAATCAGAGACAAGAGTAGACTTGGAGTGCAATTTAAAACCTGGAAAATCCAGTACAATCAGATGAGAGACGAAAATCAGGAACAACAAAAACAAAGTCACGATCGGAGCAAGATAAAGCAGCAAAACAGTAAAGGAAGTATCAACACGAAACGAAAGCATCGAAGAAATAGATGACATATCAAGTCAGTTAACGAAAAAGACGAGGGAGAATAATTTGATGAAAAACTGAATCAAGTAATGAGAAACTGGCGAATAACAACAAAGGACAGCTAACTGAGAAACGAAATTTGTGGTGATTGAGTTAAATGGAAAAACTAAAAAGACAAAGAAATAAATGTAACAAAAGAGTGGAAGGGACTCAAAATTAAAGCCAGGAAAAGAGCGAGAAAGATGTCCAATTGCAAGTGAAACTAGATGCAGCCAGCCAAACGAGACAAAATGAATATTACGGAAATAGCAATTTCAAACATGACTGAAGTTCAACACCGGATACAAATAAAGAACGGACCAGAGAAAACAAAAATCAAAGAACAACCCAACAATCAAAAACCCGACAGCAAGAAAGATAAATCGAATCAGTAAAGAGAGATTACAAAAGACAATACCAATAAACGACAAGACAAAAGATGATGAGACTGAACCAAAAAATGCACTCAATCAAAATGGAATATCGTAAGAATCTTGCAAATCGTAGTAAAGACAAACAAAAAAGATAAATGATGTCAAATTAAAATTAATACCAATCACAGAAACGAGAAACCAGATACGGTAATAAAAGCAACAGAGATAAAGAAAGGAGAGAAACAGAAAGTCAAACAACTTCCCAAAATCAAGAGAAAATAATAACAAACCCTATTAAAGGAACCTGAAAATTGTTATAAAAACAAGGAATTCGAAAGCAGCCTGATATTGGCGATGAGAAGGAGGATAGCAGTAATAACCTCATATGTACAACCTAACATCCCTTAGAAAGATGTCGAAAAAACCCCAATCAATCAAACGATGCAAAATATTACCTGTAGCAAATATGCCGAGATATGAGAAACCCCAAAGGATACCAATCACGGACGGATCAATTCCTATTATACCCAATGATCAAAGGATTAAAACAAGAAAAACGGATCGTTCAATTCCTCAGAACTCTAGAAAATCAAATCGAAAGTCAATAGAAAAGGAAACACCCATCAAGGAAACAATATTAAAATAATCATGAATGATCTTTAGAAACCCTACAAAATAACAAAAAGAACCGAAAATCGAGAACAAAAAGCCAAAATTGATAACTGAAAAGAAGAAACTCAGACCAACCTCAAAGAATCATGAATAATCCCGAACCGATCAATTATCATAAAACAATCGAGACTAGATAATATGATAAAGGGTCAGCTATCCACAGAATCCAATTGAACGCCACCCAGTTCAAGATGCAAAGAAAAAAATCAACAAACGAAAGTTAGAATGTCAATCTACAACTCAAAACCCTAAATAAACCAGCAAAAAAGGGAGTCTTGAACTAAACATTCTATCTATTCTTCTTATCTGAGATTCACTAAGCCTGCCAATCTTCCAAACAATCGGCATCTAATGAAGTCAATTCCCCAAACTAAACAAAATCTCAAAGTCAAATCGCGCAACAGATATCGAATCGTCAAAATATCAGAACCTGCTGAAGAAAGTAATCAATCAGAAACCAAGAAACTCAAGGCATCAACGAGACGAATACCCAAGTGACAGAATATTGAACTCACGATTAACAATGAACTAATGATTCTTAGACTATTAACTATTCTTTATGTGTGATCATGACCGGACTGTATGTCCTCTTTCACTTCATCTTGTAATCCGTATATTGATGTATACTGTATGATTATTTTTATGCATGTGGGTTTTAAGGTCACGACCATGTAGCTCGTAGACCCAATTGAATGGAAAATGTAAACTCTGCATAATTCATAATTTAGATCTTTAAGAAATTGCGGGTCGCAATTTTACGGGCCCCGGAGTGTTTTATGTTGGGCCAGCACACCAATAGCCTTGAGAATTGTTTAAATGCATCAGTAATACAGCACGAAAACCCAGCACCAAGATAACTTAAAATACAATATACAACACCAATTAAACACTTTAAAATCTGAGAGAATATAAATAAATATAAAATCAAAAACATAAAATAAAATAAAATAAATACAAAATGCATCAAGAACCGCACGAAATTTACATAAAAAATAACATAATAACAAGAAAATTCGACCGTAAAATGACCATTTATATAAAATTAAAAATTAATGAATTAAATGAATAAAAATAAAATATTTTTGGATGAATAAATTTAATTAAAAATGTTAAAAATAAATTACCAATTTAAATTAAGAAATAAATAAAAATTTAATGTAGATAACATAAATAATTTCAAAGTCGAATTTTGTTTAATCGCAATAAAACTAACACGCAAGGTTAAGGCCAAATTATAGGTATAAATACCGATGTGTTTTCACAAATTTTCAGTCTTATTTTTCGGAGAAAAAATTTCATTACAAATTTTAACTGGTTGTATAACTGGTTGAGAGCCGTGCATTCAGGTAATTAACACGGGTAAGTGTTTTGCCTGAACACGATCACTCTCAACTGGTGCAATATTATTAATTGATTTTTTCGAAGGGAATTGATGGGTAATTTTTCAATTGAATTTATGTATGACTTTTCAGATCGAATTGATGAATGATTTTTGTTTTTCAAATTGAAGTTATGGATAATTTTGTTTTTCCAATTGAATTTATGGATGATTTTTTGAATCAAATTTGTGGGTAATTTTTCAATTGAATTTATGGATGATTGTTCAGATTAAATTTATGGATAATTTTGTTTTTCTAATTGAAATTATAGATGATTTATCGAATTAAATTTATGGGATTTTCGAAGTAAATTTTATGGAATGGATACAATGAATTTCAAATGTATGTAGCCGATGTAATATGCTGAATAAATATTTTATATCTACAGCCTTAGTGCATCGAAACTTTTATTCCAAATGCTATGGTAAAATATTATTTGTTATTTTCCGGCCCACAGCCAACACATAACGCAAGAAAGCAAAATCTACATAGTACAGACGCATGTAAGTGCGTGGAAAATCGCCAATGATATGTACCCGTGAAGGCTCAGCGTGCGGAACGCAGGAGTTGGAACGTCAATATTATCCGTACATAGGGGAAATTGGAGGGTAAATGAGTAGTTTATTGGCTGCTCCTTCACCATCCGTTTTCTGTAAAATTTACATAAATTTTTAACAACAATCGGCTCAAAATCTCTAACACCGAGTAGTCCAGTGGGCACTCATTAACTATGAAATGAACATAAATAGATCTTAAGGACAAAAAGAGGGAATGGGTAGCGGGGAAAATTGCGAAATCGTTGCAACAGTTAAAATGAATAGCCATCGGAAAAGGATTAATCCGAACGACCAAAATCATGAAAAATAATTTTTTTAAATAAAATTTAAAATAAATTAATTTGAGTTGAGGCGGAAAATATGGGCGGGACGCTGCTCAAATTTTCCGAACTAATTCAAATACTTAACAAAAATATGGAATGCGTAAAATAAGGGCGGAACGCTGCTCAAATTTTCCGAGTCAATGAAAATACTTTGTCGAAAACTGTAGAATAGGGATGAACCGTAAAATAAGGGCGGAACGCTGCTAAAATTTCCGAATTTACAAAAATACTTATCAAAAACCGAAAGATACGGAAGGATTACAACAAAAATTTTTATATAAGAAAAATATATTTTTTTTTATTAACGCCGAGGAATAAGGACGGATCCCTGCAAATCTTAATAATAATAACGATAATGATAAGAGTAATGATAGTAATAATAATAATATTAATAATAATAATAATAATGGTAATAATAATAATAATCATGGTATTTGTAGTAATGATTGATAATAATTATGATAACAATAATAATAATAGTAATACTCATAGTAACAATAACAATAAATATAATGGTAGTTATAGCTATAAAAATATTAATAAAGGTATTAGTAGTAACAATTAATAAGGGTAATACATATAATAGCAACAATGATAATGCTAGTAATAATAATGGGAAACATTGTAGTTATAATAGGGATAAGGGTGAAAGATATAATTTGGGTGTATTTAACACAACAAAGGGTATACAGGCCAAAGAAAAATCTTCGACATGGACAACAAGAAGAAGGACTATGAGAATAGACATAACAATGAATGATATGAGAGTATAGGTTAACATTTGAAGGAGATAGGAGAATAAGGGGACCTAAGAATCAAAAGCGAGCACAGGTCTTCTATCGACAGCTCGTGAACCCGAGGGTTGTCCGAGCAACTACAGTACTAGCGATAATACTCAATTTTTGCGGACAATCCACCACTTGAACACATTACCAACGTTGCTTAGCAACGGGTGCCAAGTGGATCAGAATCATTTTGTATGGCGTTACGAGGGCAACTAGAAGGATAAGCAAGATTTGAAACCCTGTAACCCACCATAGATATTATTTTGCTTTTTGTTTAATTTTATATTTCTTCTAGTTTTTTCTCATATTTTAATGTGTTTACTTGGTGTATTTTATTTAAGTCCAGTAATCTTGGTGCTGGTGTTTTATGCTGCTTTATCGATAGGATTAAACAAGCTTCAAGGTATTTTTTGGCCTAACAATTAGTTGTATTAATGGCAAAAAATACATAATCTAATTTGATATTTTATAATTTTTTATAAAATTTAGATTAGCTTTACAAATATTTTATTAGATTTTTGAATGTTTCCATTGGAAGACAATTTTTATTCTTAATTTTATTTAGAAATATTTTCAATTGTTGAATAATTTGTTGATAGACTTTAAATAATAGCATAGTGACAATAATATATTAAATAAATAAAATATACAAAATTGATAATGTTTTGATTATTAAATTTGTTTTATTAATTCTTGATTTATCGACAATTTGAAAGATGGATGAACATGTATATTTATTTATTTAATATATTATTGCCACTATGTTATTATATTCAGTCTATGCCATGTTGGTATTTTGAAAAAGAAGAACTTAGAAATACTCCATCTTTAGCAGATGGGATTGATCCACGCGTTGAAGATAAATACCGCAACGAAGGAGCTACATTTATAAGTGAACTAGGAAATAAGCTTGGTCTTAAATATGATACATGTGCGACTGCAATGGTTTACTTTCACCGATTTTACATGTTCCATTCATTTAAAACTATGCCTAGATTTGTTAGTGTTTAACAAATTGTATATAAATAATTAAAAATTAAAGTTGACAGCATCATGCTGCTTATTCTTAGCTGGTAAAGTTGAAGAAACTCCTAAGAAATGCAGAGATATTGTTACTATCACAAAGTCAATTTTGGATAAAAAGCATTTTAATGAATTTGGAAATGACCCAAAAGTAATTAATTACCATTCAAAATAATCATTTTTATTAATTAGGAAGAAATTATGACTATGGAAAGAATTTTATTGAAAACGATAAAATTCGATTTGCAAGTTTCTCATCCCTATAAATATTTGCTTAATTATGTTCAAAAAATCAAAGGTAGATTTTCAATTAATATTCATAATTATGTTTATTAAGGTAAACAAACTAACGTAGAAAGACTCGTTCAAATGTCATGGACTTTTATAAATGATAGTTTGAGAACAAATCTCTGTTTGAAATGGGAGCCAGAAATTGTAGCTTGTGCTGTTTTATATTTAGCTACTAAATTGAATAAACAAGAAATCGAAAGTTGGGAAAACCAGCAAGTCGGCCAAAAGTGGTGGGAAAGTTTCGTGGAAGGAATGACAATTGAAGTAATATCATTAAATGTTTAACTGTCACAACGTTTCATAGGTTATGGAGGATATATGCCATCAAATTCTGGATTTGTATTCAGATCCTAAAACCGCTAAATCCTATTCGGAATCAAACAATCAAAGTAGTACGACACCTCCAAATCCTCCCTCTACAAGTGCTTCTACTCCAGCCAAGCGATCTCGGTCCGATCATCACGTGGCACCGTTTGAAAGGCCGAAGAAGGTACACAGTTATCCTGATGGTCAACCGAGTTCTGGAGCAAGCGGCCTCAATTCAATTAAGTCGAATCATTTTGGATTCCAGCCAGAAAATGCTGACCATCCATAATAAAGTTAAAATATAAAATGTTAATAATAAAGTTAATGAGTTCATTTGTTAGTGTCGAACTTTATCTTTGTGAAAGGCATTTCAATATCGAATTTAAATTAATCAAATTTGTTACTTTCTATTTGAATTTTTATAGATTTTTATTCCGCGCATCGGCTGTTAATTTATATAGTTGCTATTTGATATTGGAATTGTCTTATTTGCGCTATCCAAATTCAAAAGCGCGAAAAAATGGATTTTTGATTTATATCGTTTTGATTGGTTTGTTACTTTCTATTTGAATTTTTATTCTGCTCATCGGCTGTTAATTTATATATGTTGGATGCACTGAAAAACTTAGTCACTAACTAATTCATATTCCTGTTTGGTAACCATCTTACCGGTAATCTAGGGTTGTCTTCTCCACGTACATCGCACGATTTAAATGTACTGCTACATACCCATGACCGAAATCATGTTGGTACTGTACGTAACAGCCGAATGCCATTTGAGCAGGTGAGCGCTATTTCTAGTGCTACTCCTCGGAGGACCTTCGTTTCCCAGTTCGTGACTTCCGTTAGAAGGACTTACGCTTACTACCTGAACCCTGGGGTTTCTATTAGGATGCTAATTTATCGCACTGACCGTCAAGAGAATGAATTGTGAGAATATTCCACATTAATATTGATTATTATTAGCCTATTCCCTATAGTTTCACGTGAGTCGGTTACCCTTTCTACTCAGTCATTTGTTTAATTCACTCTTAGCTATCTTCTGCATTTTAGTTAAACGAGCCACATCGCTAACCATCATTTGAATTCATTACCCACATTAATTTATATATTCAAATTTATTAAATTGAAGGATAAGTATAAATCAAACATTTAATTATGAAAATTTCGACTAAGAGTGAAATTCCACGATCATAAAGTTAACGGAAAGATCACAAAAAATAACTAAGTCAGATCATAATGGATGTTCTTGTTGGGGAAATGCATTCCGCTCAATTTACGGTTCCGCGTCGTCATCTATGTCGACCGGAAGTCGCCGACGTTTCGGAGCTCGGTGTGTTGCGGTTGAGGGGGACATCAAAGAGCTCGACTCTTCCCGATTTGGAGTAACCGGTGAGATGATACTCGCTCCGTTAGGACGCTGCTTCGTCGGGTGTTAGCCCCAAGTCTTCCAGAATGTGATCTTAGCTTGGTAGCTCCGACACATCCGCCTCTAGATCGATGTAAATAGGAGTAGGTGGCGGGTGGATTTCTAATGACGGGGCATACATTATGTCCGGGTCCATCTCCGGAAACTCGAATTCAGCGTAAGCCGGAGGTGGCCCGCGTACGTCAACTGACTCTTCTACTCTCTCATTGGCTCTTATTTGATTCACCTCCGCCCGGCGTCTCTTATGACGACGGCGGTTTCGATTCGGCCGTCGACGTTGTGTTCCGACGCTTGCTCATTTGATGGTTGAGGGACAGAATTTGTAAGGAGGTGATGGGCCGGTATTATATTTAGATCCTGCGCCCAAGAGTGACTCGATAGACGAGCTCGGAGTTCACTTTCGGTGAAGATCCTCAAAGCGGCGCTCTGTTCCGCGATAGTGACGCGCTGACTTCGCGTCTCAATAATGAGATCATCCCAGGCCCGAGACAGGCGGGATATCTTCTAAAATAAATTTCGGGTGGACTCTGGTGAGCTCCAGGTACTCTTCATTTTTTCATACTTGGTTCGTAGTGCGACGTGTTCCAGTTCTAATTGTTCGAGCCTCTGTCTCGTAGCGATTGAGGATTCGGAAAGACGAGGAATTCGTGGAAGGTTTGATAAGTTAGGCATTCTACTGACGATCTTCTCGGTGAAATGAACTAAACGGGGAAACAAGGAGTTATTCACTGAGGTTGTAATTATAAATATAAATATCGAGGCAGTTGATGAATGTCAATTCGGCGACGCGATAAGATTCACTGGTCTGGGTGGAGGAATCCTGAGGAAAACGGTTAGGGTCATAGAGGTTTGGTCATGCGTAAGACAACAGGGCTATTAGCTTATTACTGATAATGGTACAAAAATTTGTAATAGTGATATAGATATTGAACGGGTAAAATCACTTTTTTACATTAGCGATGTCGCTCGTTATGATTCTCATTTTTATCATACTAGAGTCACTCACGTTAGTTTTTGTCACAGTTTTCGTGGTCCTCGTCATCGGTATTCGGGTGAGTGAATAATTTAGCGATCGTTTCGTGATTGTTTTATTTATGGTAGTTTTAATGGGAATCACATTATTCCTGCTTTTTTTATTGTGGATTACTCTATTTGTGATTATTTGATTTATTTTCGAATTGATGAATGTGGATTTTCGTTTAGTTCTATCGGGCGATGGAAGGATAGTCAGGGTAACGTTGGTTTTGAGATTAATAATTCGTGTAATATCACTTTATTAGGCGTAAATAAGTTATAATAGTTTAGTCGTTGGTATCACGTATCGATTGCATTGGAGTTATATGACCACTAAATTTTGGTGATTGATAGTGCGTGAGAATTCAGAGTGGGTAGCTTTTTCCAAATTACTAGTGACTATTACACAACTAGATTGTAATAACTGTGTACAGTGAACCTACGGATTGTCTAATATTTTAGTGTATTGCGATGGAATCAGCATTAGCAGATCATCGCCGTAGATTTTATTTCTAGACTGTCATTAACGAGATTAAATTGGTGCTGACATTCCCCAAAAAATTGTTCAGGTCTACTCCGAGAACATTGTGTTGAACCAGTCGTAATTTATCTTATCCCTGTTACCCGTACTGTCTTAAATAAATCCTGAGGATTTCAAAATTTTGTTTCTAATAATTCTTCCAAGATCTCTTAGTCAATGGCGCTCTTCCCGTGATTTTATAATTTTTCTGCTCGCTCCGACCGACGTTTCCATCAGCCGCTGCGAGTTGTTTAACGGTGCCCTATTTTGCCAGGCCCCGTCGCGGGCAGACCGAGATTTCGATCAGGCTCGACCCACAATCGCAACTAGGGAACTTAATCCACCAGCCGGATCGCGGATCTGCCTAATCGAGAATTATTGCGATGCGTAAATGTATATTAATTTAAGCGGAACCTCGTATATAACTGTGATATATATATATATATATATATATATATATATATATATATATATATATATATATATATATATATATATATATATATATATATATATGTATATATGGTAGATTAAATCATTAAAAGAATTATTAACAAAACCTTACGAACGTCCAAAATATCATATTGGCTTATTACATTATATTAAAATAATACGAGAAAAACATAAAAGTAAAAATTTCCTTACTCAGTAAAGTTGCAAAATCGATTGAAAAATTCAGTTGTAAAGTTAAGAGTTTTGTTAGAGTAATAGTAGTTAAAGTTATGAAATTGGTCACTGCTTATATAGTGTTTTTGCGTCTGTGTGCGACTAATGGGCGATTTCCCGCCATTTTTAGGGCTTTTTAATTGTTTTATTTATTTCAAATTATTTTTATAATTTTTTATATATTTTTCTTTATTTATTGACATACTAATATTTTATTGTTGTATTTTATTTCTATTATTATTTTCATATAATATTATTTTTTAACCCCAATATTTTGTTTTCTGGTCGCCTCTTCTGACTGTGTTTTTTCTGAACCTTATTTTGCAAGGTTTTGGCAGTTGGAAAAATTCTCCTAGTACAGATAATATTTATGTACTTTCATAATACTTATAATAGACTTAAATTACCTATGAAGTTAGATTAATGTTACAAGAAGAGCTAATCGGAATAAGTAATTAATTGTGTGCCATCTGAATTTTTGGAATTTCCCTACTATTTATTAAATAATAAATAAGCAACATGTTATTTTATTCTTTATTTAAATTACTTTTATTTTATTTATTTTTATTATTATTACTGTTGGGCCAAAACGTAAACGGCCTTCAAAATGTTTAAATGGATCAGAAACACACACGCAAACACAACACGCAATTTAAATAAAACCCCAAAACACCAATTAAACCATGTAAAATCTGAGAAATAAAAGAATTAAATATAAATTAAGAAACATAAAAATAAAATAAAATATTAACAAAATGCACCAAGATCCGCACGATACCTACACAAATATAACAAGAAAACACGACAAATTCGACGAAATTAGAAAAATCAGTTAAAGTTCATTAAAGCAAGATTTAAATCAAAAAATTTGAATTAGTAATAATTCAAATAAAATTCTAAATAAGAAATTATAAAATAAAATCGAAAAATAATAAAAATAAATATTAGAATTTGCTAGAAAACAACAAGGTCGAATTTTGTTTTACTGCATCAAATTTTACACACCGAAAATTTAGGTATATATACTGATCCATTTTCACATTAAAATTAACCATAAAACCTTAAAACCATTTTTAAGACTAAAACTATTTTTGAACTCACTCCGTGTGTTTCAAATTATTTGAATCTTTTAAATCTATTCGAGATCATTGTTTTGAATTTTTTAGAAATTTTAGGTGAGAACCATTGATTTTGGAACCCTCTTTCCACGCCCCGTACCTTGCATCTCTGTAGAGCTCTGCTCGGACGTCGACGTGGGAAGAGAGGCATTTGGTTTATTATGTGAATGTATGCTATTTTTATGAATTGGAAGGGTAACATGTTATATTTTTCTATAATATGTTAATTAAACTTGTCGAAATTTTTCCGGCCCACAGCCGAAACATAATGCAAGTAAATAAAATCTATACACAATTCAGATTCGTGTAAGCGCGTGGAATATCGCCAATGATCTGTGCCCGTGAAGACTCGGCGTGCGGAACGCAGAGTTGGATCGTCAATATTATCCTTATAGATGAAAGGAGGAATAAGGGAGAAGTCATTTGATTGCTTCCTCGTTCCTCGTTTCTGTAAACTCGACTTAACTCATACTACACATGGCTCAAAATCATCTACACCGAGTAGTCCAGTGGGCACTCATTAAATATAATATGAACACATTATGCGCCTAAGGTCTATTAATGGGGAATGGCACGGGGAATCAAATCGTTGATATTGATTAATAAATTAAAATAACTTAGATGAAAAATATTAGTACAATTAAATTGAACTTGTCTTTCGAACGGATTAATATAGGTGTATTTTATTAATTCAACCCAGTGTAGTTATTGATAAAAATTGACACACTTCTCAGTTAATGCAAAGAAAAATTGATTCACTTGGATTAATTACTGGGTAAAGAGGTATAATTGTGATCCAAAGAAAATGATAACGATTTAAGCAAACATTAACTAGAATCTATTAGATTAATTATCAAGGGAAACTGATAACTCATTAATCTGACAAACGTTGAAACCCTGTAACCCACCATACAAATTTGGGGGCTCAGCCGGGATTGAATGATTGTTTTTGCAAAAAACCAAAGGAAATATAGACATATGTTTAAGGTTTAAATTGAAAATGTCGGGACGACATTTTACCAAACCCTGGAGAGATGAAACATGTGGAACTTAAAAGTTAAAAGTGTAAAGATCGATGGTAAAGATTGATGAGAAATTGTAAAGATCGATGAAAAACGAACAACCTGACTACAAATCAAGAAAGTAAACAATAGACGACCAGCCCACCAAGTACGACACAACACCCTTGTAAGATACCAACAACACGACAAGACGCATAAGCAAACAACATATAATTAAAAGGGCAAAATGCGGGATAAAATGAAATGGGGTAAGTAAGGGAAATAACGACAAACGGGAAAAACAATAGAACAATAATAAAATAAATTACAACGGGGAATTATAGTAATTAAAGTAGCAACTTATTAAAACAAAATACTGAACTGAGAGTTGAATGAATAACATACGATGTAGTTAATTAGTATTTAAATAAATTTAATGGGTAATTAAAAGAGATTTAATAATTTTAGATGGAACCAACAAAAATAATAGAAAAACTAAAGGGGATTCTAAACATCGAAAATGACAATCTTGAGGAACTAATTAATAAACAAAAGTTAATTAAACGAGCTAAAGAGGATATATCAACGATTTCCAACCTATATTCCGACGAACATTGCATATTAATAAAATTGAGCGATATTGACAAAGATATAACAACTGAAAGAATATACGAAATTCTGTCCATGAGATTGGAAATAACCAAATTCGGAAAAAGCTGGAACAAGTTGATGAAAAAGGTCGAAAATATTGAAGACGAGATTGCAACAACAATGAAAGAGCAAACCAAGGCTTATTTGGAATGTTATGCGTGCAAAACAGAGGAAGCACGAGTAATGGTGATACCTTGCGGACACCTGAGTTATTGTTATGGATGCGCACAAGAGTCGCACTGCATGTTATGTCAACGAAAGATTAAGGAAAGACTAACTGTTTACTTTCCATGAATTGTAATGATATGAAATAAATGTGTATCGTTCATTATTCGAATTATTATCAGATGGGGAAATAAATGAATTTGTGTAAAATAACGTAAAAATAAATATGCAGTGTTTGTAGATAAAATAATAACCCGACAACGATAAATAAAGGTAATAGACCGAATACATGAAAGCCGAATTAGGGAAATAATTAAAACACATGCACAGAGACACAAATATTGGACGGAAAAATTTCGACAACCAACTTCCTAGAGTATAATTCCTTTTGTTTTATTGATATTATATTTATCGATATTATATTGAGATAGGACGAGGAAAAATGGTTAACCTGAGCTATCTAATGATAGTACGCTCACCCCAGGGAAATCCTGATCAACCCTACTGAGAAAGGAACTGGTAGGCCAAGTCGCGTATGTCAGCAAGTAACCGGCAAGAGATTGATCACCTCTTTTGGGGAGCTTGTTGATGCGATTACCACAAATTTTGAAGGGGGGAGTGAAGAGATAGACCGAGAGGTGAGAGAAAGAGTGTACACGGAACAGAATTAATAGTTTTGATTAAAGGTACCTAGAGATGACTTTTTTTCTCTAGCTGGTGGTGACGCACCAGAGGACAGCTACGGACTGTCGTGCTCAGGTTGTTATCAGCCAAGGGACTGATGGCGCTGAGCCGTTCGATACAAAAACCCGGATCACACACCGAGTATCGAATGATTTTTTTTTGCTGGGAGGAACTCGATACAACAACCCGGATCCCACACCGAGTGTCGAGGGCCAAACGGTAGGTAAGATGTGAACCAACCGGTAAATAGTTCATACTCAAAATGTCCTACTAAGGTCAGATAAGGGCGGCCAAATTGAGCCGGGAAATCTGACAGGTCAGATAAGGGCGGCCGAATTGAGCCGGGAAATCTGATTGCAGAGGCGGGCAGGGATTAGAAATTTTCCGCGCCTATATTTAATCGCTTCCTTTTCTTTTCACTATTCGGGAAATCAAGTAAACCGCTTTTGGAACTTGATTGAACGTCTAGGCATTTCCATACTTTTATATTCTTCGAGGTACACAACCCGGATCCCACACCGAGTACTGAGGGAATGTTTTTTTTTTTATTGCCCAGCGAGGAGTTTGGTACAATAACCCGGACCCCACACCGAGTACCAAATATCCGAATGGCGGTGAGTAAAGCGTAACCGGAAGAATGCGCGGCCAAAAGACGCCATGGCTTGAGAGTCAGTGTGAGGCCTCAAACATACCCAAAAGTCACTGATGAGCTCAAGTCCGGTGAAACAATGAGAGATAATATGAATAAGATGAATAGGAATATGAGTAAAGACGAAATTGATAGAATACGATTTCGATTAGATTAAACAGTAAAGATGAAATACAATTATGATTAGATATTGGAGGCCATAGAGTGCCAGATGAGATATAATTATGATTAGAGGCCACAGAGTGCCAGATAAGATATGATATGAGTAAAGATGAAATATGATTACGGATAGATATTAAGGTCACAAATGACCAGTAAACGAGTTAAAGCCGAAGGCCGAAGAGCCAACGGAAATTATAGAGGGCATAGAGCGCCAGCGATTGAGGATTAAGCAAATGAATTTTTTTGGGGAGACATAGGAAAAATAATTAATGGATTGAATGAGAGTATGAATATGATGATTTTATATTATTGATATTATGATATAGATAATTGATACGACTATATAGATAACTGATGAGACTATATAGATAATTGATATGAGATTAATAGATAATTGTTACGAGGTATAGATGATTAAAAATAGACTTAAAATGAGGGGGGTGAGTCAGATAAAGAAGACCACCACGATAAATGCGAACAAGGGATAATAACGTATATAGTATGGTAAATGGAGGAGAAATTAGTATAGAGTATAGAATATTGGAGTGTCATTTATTTTTAGGGAATCAATAGTCCAAACAAAGCAATCCAAGTCAATTTCAAAACAAAGCAAAGAGAGAATATTTCAGAGCAAACGACAAATCAAGTGATAATAAAGAAACTTGAACAAACGAGTAGAAAAGAATTTGAAAAACGTCAGAGTAGCTACAAGCAATAAGCAACCAGAATTGCAAAGCAGCCAAAGCAAGCAAAGAGAAACGAGAAAACCAGTCAAGCAAACGAATAACCGTAAACATTGATAGCATCAGCAACCACACGAGAAGCAAAAGCCAAGAGAATAGAGAAAAAAGTTTATTAAAAGCGGAAGAAAAGAAAAAAGTTCGCAACAGTAGAAGTGCTAATACTAAAGTATCAACAGCAACAGGAACCGGCACAGATAGCGGATTGACCGATTTTGAATTTAACAGCAGCGAAGAGAACGAACTACGTAATATCGAGAACCAATTGGCAACAATAGAATCAGTGAACGAAGAAGAGAATCTAGACAACAATCCAAACATGACAACTTCTATAAATTCTTCAATTCCGGATGCAAATATATTGGCAAATAACAACAACGTGACAGTAGGAGAATTCAGAGAAAAGTTCAGAGGAGAACCGTTCGACGGTAGTCTCAACAAATTAGATACATTCATAAAGGAATTTGAGGTATATAAAAATATCTGTCACTGGACAGATCAAAAAGTAAAAGAGCGACTACCCTTATATTTAAAAGGGAGCGCACAAGATGTATTCGTAGAAGAAGCGAGAGATGTAACGAAATTGACAACGTGGACAGAGATTAAAGAGTTCTTGATAAAAATATTCGGAATAGAGAAAAAGGGAAATAGGAAGATATTGGACTTCCTACATCGAAAACAAAGACGAGATGAATCAAATGCAGTATACGCATGTGAATTAAAGAAATTATGTAAAGAAGCCTTCGGAGAAATAGATTTGCCCGAAGATAAAATGGTAGACGTCTTCATAAGAGGAATCAAAAGAGAAGACATACGAGCCAACCTTGGATGCCTGGCACCAGAAACGTTAGATAAAGCAGTAGCAATCGCAAATAGATGTGAAGCCCATCTGGGATTGGGATATCAAGTGGCAGTCTTAGCCACAGAACCAACAGTCAACGCCAACAATCAAAACAACAATATCAACCCAGCTATGAATCAATTCATACCCAGAGCACAGCAGATGTTCAAGCCACCAACAACAAGAAATCCAGAAGATAGAGGTAATAACCAAGTAAGCTATAATAATAATTTCAGGAACAAACCAAACGCAAACGAACAATGCTCCACATGTCAAAAAATGGGACATCGATCAGAAAATTGTTTCCGGAATTACAACTGCCAGATATGTGGAAAACGAGGGCATACTGAGAGAATATGTCAACAACTTAACAGCAAAGCGTGCTATAATTGTGGTCAACAAGGGCACATCGCAAGGCGATGCAACATAAGAGGAGAGTCAAATCAACCAAGACCAAATAATAATCCTACAAGAAATCCACAAATTAACGTGATACAAGAAATAGACATGTTACGGGAAACATTACAACGAATGCCCATGGAATTAAAAGAGATGATGCAACAGATGCCCGCCAATATACAGCAACAACGAATCAATGTAATGAGGAGTAATGAGGAGATTCAGGAGCTGCGAACCAGAGAATATCAAGAGCAACAACAAGCTGAATGGCAAAGACTACAAACAGAGGAAGCCCAGGAAATCCAGCAAAGATGGGAAAATCGGAAACAAACCCCGAAAAGAATTAATATGATGAGGATGGAAATTCCAGATGAAATTCACACTGCGGAGCAGTGTGTTGAGAACGAAGGGGGAGGAAATATGATAACCGATAATGAGAAAACAGTTGAATTAAACACGATGGAGAAAATAGAGGCCATCAAAGAATTTACAGAGGAGGAAAAACAGAGACGTCGACAATTAAAAGAAATGACAACTGAGAAATCAGACGAACCAGAAACTCAAGAGAGTAATCGAGCGGAGATGATGATAACGGAAGATCAAAACGAGGAAACACTAATGTACGAGATAGATGAACTAGAAAATGAAATTATGACAAAAACAATAGAGAGTACACTCGAGAAAATAAAGCAAGAGGAAGCTTTAGAACAAGAGGAGGATCAATTAAAAGAAAAAGAAGCAATCCTAAAACAAGAGAAAGCGGAACTAAGAAAGAAGGCACTAATATTAAAAATAGACGGAGCGTTGAAACATTTAGAACAAGAACAAGCACTAGATCAAAAAATAGAAGTGATGGCAAAGAAAGTGCTATCACAGGAAATGAAAGAGCCAGAATTAAAACTGCAAAAAGATGAGCAAGAAGCATCAATGTCAAAAGAAAAAGAGATATCAGAACCAATAATAACAAAAAATCGAATCCAGAGGATATTGCTACAAAAAATAGAAACAAGAATCAGAAAAGAAAAGCCCATGTGGAGTGAAGCTCAAATTGAAAATAGAATAAAAGAGATATGGTTCCAAACAAAAGGACCAACAAAGATAATGAAAAAGGAGGAACAACTGCATATTAATATGTTGAGACAAATACCAGACGATCAAACAGATGAAGATGAAAGTGAAATAAGCAGTCTGGGCGGAGAAATATTTCAGTCATGCGAAGAAAACAAACCGAATAAAGATGAATCAAAATCTGAATTAGAGGAAATAGAGACGAACGTGCCAAGAGAAGACGAAACCGAGACACTGAAAGAAATTAATGAAATTGTAGAAGAAGTAGATCGAAATCAAATGTTCTTAAATCTCAGAGATACAACCGCATACAGCAGAATAATGAAACTGATTGCGAAAGGACACCAACAAGATAACGGTACATTTACAGCATCATGGAAAGACATGATAAAAAAGTACCAAGAGAATCTGAAAGAATATGATAGAGAAGAGTATCAGGTAATTATTGATTTTCCAGAAATACCAAGACAGATAATAGCCACAAGAGGCGAGAGCACAAACGAGTTGTATGATTGGGTAGTAAAAAAGTTAGGACCCAGTTATAAAAATAAACCTTTATATTATCAAGGAAGGAAAATAAAGCGAGATATACACCTAGCGGATGCTCTAATATGGCCAAAAGGAATAAATGTGGTAACATTAAACAAAAATGAAACCGAGGAAACGACAGCAGAAATATGGCAGAAAATTCAAATATTATATACCAAAGAAATAAAACCTGGATTAGAAAAAGAGAGACAAAAGATAATGAGGCAAAACCAGATTAAAATGACAGAACAAGCAATAGACCAGGCTAGAAAAACTATTAATCGATTATCATTAACAAGACCGATCTCAATGAAAATATTTGTAGAAGCTGTACGAGATACAGATATTATGAGATTTGACAACGAGAGAACAGAGGAGTTGATAGCCAAATATGGAGAGCATCAAAGAGATATGAGAGGAGATGAACCAATAAAGATAAAGATAAAACTACCGAATGATGAGATAAAAGAAATACTAGTAGACCCCGACTGTCAAATGCACGAGCTATACCGACGGATAAACCGAGAAATTATACAACCGATAATCGAAAATAGTGATGATGGTATGGTAGAAGACGTGGCAATAATGTACCACAAACGGCAAATAAGTCCACGAGAACGAACCCCGATATACGAATTAGGTATATGGGAAGACGGACAAACTATTAATATCATAGCCATGGATGAACCAGAGCGAAAAAATACAACAAAAAAGGAACAACAGATCCAAGAATTTCAAGAGGAAATGAAAAGAAAGATGGATCAAATATTAACCATCTACCAGTTATGGAGACAAGATGTGAAATTAAGCACAAAATTACAACCTATAGACGACTCAAGATGTCGATCAACACCATGGAAAAAGGTGTACGATGAACAGGCAAAAGATTGGAAATGGAAAACGGAGAGAACCGAACAAAAATGGAGAAAATACATGCCAGGAGAAGCGCCAGAAGACGCAGTTAATGAAACAACCTTGGAACTATATGAAGATGAACCATACGAAAATTTACCAGAGGAGATGATAAATGAAATGGAATGGCAACCAGAAGAGGACGAGGAAATAAACGATAGAGCTCGATTAGCCCCATATACATGGAAAATAGGTGGATGGGCGGAAAAAGTAAAATCGGCTGAGGAAGAAAAAATCATCGGTATTACAAGTCATCAATTTTATACAGAGATCGGAGGATACCGGATGAAACTGAGAGTGTACCCAAACGGAGACGGGGTTGGAAAAGGAAAATACCTATCAGTGTATTTTCTATTAGCAAGAGGCAGATATGACGGCAAGTTAGAATGGCCATTTAATCGAAAGGTCACAATTTCAATCGCTAAACCCGGAAAATGGGAAGAGCGACACAGCGAAAAATTAGGAGTAGATCCAAGATCTATGATAAGCCAGAAGCCAAAATCCACTGAAAATGTTGCGGGAGGAGTACCGCGGTTTCTATTGAAAAAATATGTAACACCTCAATTTGTAAAAGACGATACGATATACATAACGATCGAAGTAGAAACAGAACGAGAAATGAAATTGCGAATTCAACAAGAACAAGCGAGACCGCGAATTAACGTACTCGAAAAACGAATTCCAGGAATAAAATATTTGCCCACAGACATAGATGATCCTGTGGAGGAAGGATTAACACGATTAACAGAAACGCAAAAGTGTAGAGAGTTAGCAGCGATATTGAGAACCGGAGCAAAGAATCAAAGACGAACTGTAACAGATTTAGCAAAATGGATAATCGATTCATGTAACAGAGTAGAGAATCTGCGAAATATTGTAAAGGAAATAGAGGAGTATCGGAGAATGTATGCGTGGTACCCAGAGCAATTCAGAGAAATTATCCGAAAATGGAAACACACCGAATGGGCAGCCGAAACGATAGAGAAGTATAGTTTAAAAATTATGATGCCAGATTTCGAACCAATTGAAAGAGAATTTTATATCACTGCCAAGGTAAGTGAGGTGAAAAAGAGAATACCGTATGAACCGCCATTTCATTTACAATACGAAGGACGATCATTAGACGACGATCTCGAAATTGGAGTTACGCAAATGCAATTGGGATTAATAAATATATTAACGGTAGCAAAAATTGCGGGTAGAGAACTCAATAAAAGAGAAATCAAAACGAAAACGCCAATAGGACGACAAGAAAGTCTAAATACGCCAGAAGTTCCACCTGCAGCCGATGAAGTAATCGTCATCACAACAGGAGATGAGGAGATACTGAATGATCTAAATGATATTGTGGATGAAGAAACAACCAGGAGAATACCGGAATCAAGAGATTTGTTCATGACAGAAAACGAAGACGATATGATAACAGATGAACCAGATGAGCTAGTATGTGGTCAAAGACAACCAGTCGAAATTATAGAGCCAGATACCGAAGAAGAAAATAACAAGAAAGAGAGAAGACGTCGAAGCTCGACAGGAGACGAATGGGATAACTGGATAAATGAACGAGGAGCTACAACATCCAAAGAAACGGCAACGAACAACCCAAACGAAAAGAGACAGGTACGGCAATGGAAAAGAAATCCAGAGGACGACCAAAGATTGATAAACCAGCTCCAGAAAGGAAAACCAAAGAGCAAATGCAGATGGATCAATTGACAACGAAATTAAACAAGCTTAGCCAAGTAACGAAGCAGTTACAGGGAAAACTAAAAGGTCAAGAACAAGGAGCAAAATGGATCAACAGATTGATAACTGATATGCTGGGATTAGCAAATCCAGAAATAAGGAGAAATTTAAAACTTAATAATATCGGAACAGAAGCGAAGCAGCTTTGGGCAGCAATAAAACCAATAATAAATAAAATAATGGATAATAAAGTACGAACCACAACTAAAGATCCAGAAGAATTGCTGCTGATAATAAATCACTTAACAAAACGATCCGATGACCCAAATAGATATTTGGTAGGAATGGCTTATCTAATGTATAATACGATAGTAATATACAGGAAGCGAACCCCAAGATACAACCCAAATGGATACGAATTCGCAATAACGGATATTATCAGGAAAATAATCGAACCATTTATCCTGACTCAAGGTGGATGGCAAGCTTTTATAAATCTGGTAAGTAAAGATGATCAAACTGAAATAATGCAGACAAAGTTGAAAGAGTTATTAACGGAATTCGAAACGACAATTAATGCAAGCGATTCAAAAACAGCTAGAAAAGGAATGAATGCGATAATCACCACAATACTCATATGGATGATGTGCGTGAAAGGAGTAGAACCGTTTGTAGTATATGATTGTGATAACATAAAGATTGGTGATAAATACTCACTAAAAGAAACGGAAGAGTGCAAAGCAGCAAACCCCGGTAAATTGCAGACGACGGCAACAGCAGTATCGTATAATGTATATCAAGAGGTAGACTTTATAAAAACAGAAATCAAAGAATGCTCAGTAACAAGGAAAATCGTAGCATTCCATTGCGGACATCACTCACACTCAACAATTATAGAGGCTGGAACGGAAACAACAGTGGTTTCGATAACGCGGAACGAATGCGAAGAAGGATTCACAACAGGACGCATCTCAATAGCTGGACGAGTGAATGTAGCAGCCGAGGAAGGAAAAATAAAAACTACCCGAGTATACGCTGCGGGGAGAATAACGGCTGGAGACGGAACGTGTCAAGGAGGAGAGTACACCTTATTGAATCAACTAGTCAAAGGAGTAGTAGTGATTGAAAGCTATCAAGTAAAGTTGGAGAAATATCAAGGATATTTTGATCCAGATACACAAGCAATGAAAAAGTACCCTCAATGTCTAGCAACAGATAGATCCATGCAGGCAATACAGGACCCCACTGTCACAGCGATCGTATCATCCACGCCGATACCGACACCTTGCAGACTCACTTTTCAGAAGAAAGCGCAATATCTCGACGAAGTGGGGGCAAGGACGAGTTGCAGCAGTGAAACAGAACCTAACAACGCAAAAAAGCGCATTAGATGAAATTACGAAGAAGCCGGAAAAGCAATCAGGAAAACCAACGATAACCACAACTATCGGATCAGAGGTCACACCAACGGTAGTAATATCAACTGTACCGGACCATGCCACCGCCCCGAAGTGAGATTCCCCATAAAAGGGCGACATGGTGACGTAAATGTGACGAAAATGGTAGCCCTGGGGCAGCGCAATTTATATAAGGAATGATTCCTTATCGGCGAAACTAGCAATACCGAACGCAAAAGCGGCAAATAGACCCGCCCCAAAGATGTGCAAAGCTATATCTGTGTACCGTAAATGACACGAAGATGGAGTGTTCTTAATATCAGCCACAAGGACTTGGCATCACCAGAGCAAAAATATATCTACGATGCTAGTTAAAAATGATTGTATCGCTAAACACGCAGAAATATTGCAAAACAGAAAATTCGGCAATGGCAATCACGACCAATCGCAGATAATGCAATCGGCCCGCTAATTACCAACGACTCCAAGCAGCGGATATTTTGGAGAGAATCGTTGGAGAAGTCATGTATGACATACAATGCGAAAAGAGCATATGGCCTGCAAATTCGCCAGAATCCAAGCAATTCCAAGAGATAAATGCATAATACGAATGTAGAAATAATGCATAAAGCGAAATCAGATTGCGCTGCAACCCAGTTAACCAAGGATGATGGAATGCCCAGAAAAATTCTAAAAGCCTAATACTGTTCCAGGTTGTAGCAATGGTTCATGGACCCCCATTATTCCGAAATAGCAGAAGATGGAAGCTTGGTTAGCAATTTCCAACTCGAGTCAATAGTAGCCAGCCGCCCCAAATAGTTATGGAGCTGTACAGAATTGGCTAGCGAAGCAGAAATTCAAACGCAAGCTTTGATATATTCACAGAGTGGAAATGTACGCGAAACACAAAGATGCTGGAACGAGCAGAGAAGGGCATTCAATCTATGTCCAGCACACAAGGCAAGCCATACTATCCACACATTGTAACTATAACGGCGAGGTAACGAACATGGACCCCACCAGAGAAAACCGCAACTACGAATTGTTACTATCACCCAGATCTTTTCAACCTCTAGGCAGCCAAGATATGATGAAGCCCATCGTGGGGAAGATATCTTAATCTTCGGAGCAATGATGGGCCAGAATTCTAGGAAGTGTTCTTATTATTCAAATATGTAAGAGTGATCTTTAACACAAGATGTTACCGCATCGTTTGCGATATTTACAATAAGAGAAATAGGAAAATCAACTGGAAAATGGCAATTGGATTCTTACCGGTTTTTAGCTAAACAAGGTGGTTACATGGACACTCAAAGATATCCACAAGATTAACAAAACGGTTAGTAGGTAATTCTGACTAAATATGTAATTGGTACCGATGAAGAACAGTTGGACGAAAAATTAAAGCGCAATAATGAGAATTTAGAGCCTCGAGAAAACCAGAATGAAGCGACAAAAAAACGAGTAACTGGAAACGATGGCATTAAATTCAGAAAGATGATACATAACAGCCACAACGAGAAAACCAAAGAACCTTAACTCAACAACTCAACAATGGAAATCGAAAACAAGACAGTGGACATTTCAATCAGCCACCACCGAGATACGAATGTCTAAAGAAAACGGCAAGAAAGCAGTAGAACGAAACGGTACGATACCAAGAGCCAAAACATTACGAAATGATTTATCCAGTACCATGACGAACCAAATGTGGGCAGACTGTAGTACAAGAACCAGCCAAAGAGCAGAAGTGTGGATTCAGGATCCAGAAACTCGAAACCATAGCTATGTTTGACAAACATAGCGTGGAAGCCAAATTAACGGTAGCCATTAGAGAAAATTGGGAGTAGAAAAAAAAGCAATGATTGATTACGGGAGCAAAATTTCAGCGAATAAAAATGGATAAAAGTACCCGGAAGATTGGTGGCCATGGTATAGAAGAGGCTAACATGGATGTAATGAACTTGCAGCAAAGAAGTCTGGTAGGCAGTCATCGGGAAAAATCTGGTCAATATCGAATATTAAAAAAGTTGAAAATTCAATACGTAATCTAGCGGTTTATCAGAGATTGAGCGCAGATTGTTATAATTGGAAAACAGATCTCATGCCAGAATTATTAAAAAGAGATAATAATAGATCTAGGATCAATTGGAGCTGAGAGATAAAAACTGGACGATATGGTTGTGCTGAAAATCGAAGTGAGATGCTCAGAGAAAAATAGTAGTGCCAGGGCGCACACAAATGATTGCTATGTGAAGGTAAACGAAGAAACTAGGGGGAAATGGATTTTCGAACCTAATCACAATTCGAGAAAAAGAAAGAACTGCCATGTAGGCCAGAGAAATTATTATGTAAACGATAACAGTGAAATCCAATCGACATTGACTAATTTTGATAGGGAGAGATAAAGTCATTTACGAAAACGAAAAGAGCTGGGAAAGTTACCAGCCGATGATATGCGGATATCGGAGACTTCCAACAACAAAAGAAGGAAATGAGGAAGAATTAGACAATCGACAGTCAGCTACTAAACGAAAACGAGAAAAACAACTACAGAAAACTGCTAATGGAATTTAAAGATATATTTGGCAGCATCGTGATTTAGATCTCCGGTACAAGCGATGTGAGACGCAAACATACGATACCATTAACAGATTGAGTTACCCCATAACTACGGCCATATCGATTGGCAGAAGCTCAAAAACAGAAGCAGAAAAAGAAGTGCCAAAAGATTGCCTGACGCAGGAGTAATCGAACCAAGGTTGCTCGCCTGGCAATTCCCAGTAGTCATGTAAAGAAAAAGACGGAACCACAACGGTTCTGTATAGATACCCGACGCTCAACGCAGTAACAAAACGAGATTACATACCCTTACCAGACATAAATGAATGTTACAAAACCCTACACGGAGCAGCTTATTTTTACATCGCTAGATTTTAAAAAAGTGGTTATTGCAGATAAAGGTCAAAGTGAGGAGGACAGAGAGAGAAACTTGCTTTTATCATCGGAAAAGATCTATACCAATTTAAGAAAATGGCCTTTTGGACTAACCAACGCACCAGCTTCATTTTGCAAAGATGTATGGAATTTTGTATAAGCGCACGGCTCATCAAACAATGTATGGTATATATTGATGATGTTATTAATTTTATTCTAGCACCTTCGGGAGGCAACATTTAAAAGATATCCGTAATGTATTCGTTCGATTAAGACAATGGAAGTTAAAATTGAAACCCTCCAAATGCGATTGGGCCAAAGGAAAAAGTCACCTTCTTAGGACATATTGTATCGGCAAAAGGCAAAGAACCAGACCCCAAAGAAACATTCGAAAAGATAAAGAATTGCCCAGAACCAAAAACAGTCACGCAGTGCAAGAATTCTTAGGCTTATGTGGATATATTCGAAAAGTTCATCAAGAATTATGCAACCATCGCAAACCGAAGTACTAAGAACTAACAAAAAAAGTTACCCCGTTTATATGGAAGAGGAACAACAAACACCTTGAAAACACTCATGAGATAACTGAAATATCAGCACATACTTCGTACACCCAGATTTTAGAAACCGTTTTTATAGCGACAGACGCAAGTGGATATGCATCAGGAGCAGTCCTAGGACAATGGGATTGACGAGAAAGAGAGGCGAGTTATTGGGTAATAATTAAGTCGAACATTCAAGAAACATGAAAGAACTATTTCGTAACAGAAAGAGAGGCAATTGGCTATATCCAAGCAATTAAACACTTTAAATATTTATTATGGGTACGATGATATATTATTACCAACAGATCACCAACCATAGAGGTTAGGCCAGCATAAAAGAAGCCTCTAGTCGATAAGAGAATGGGCGATTTGCAGCTACAGATACTCGCCGTTATATAAAAATTCAAATCAGGAAAAAGCATAATGCCAACGCAGGACTGTATGTAAGATTTGTAGTTGGACTAATGGACGCATGATGTAAGCGATGATGCAGTGATTATCGAGAGATATCGAGTTTACAAAACTGAAAACGAGCAGAAAGAAGACCGAGGAGTTAAAACAAGTAATCGAATTTATGGAAACCAACGATATGATGAAATCTTTCGAACAACAAAGGCAAACTTAAGAGAGCATTATGGAGAAACACAGACATCGATTATACCATAGGAAAAGGGTGGGTTATGGGTTATTTATTATAGGATGGGAGAGAAAACGACTCATGTGTTTACAAAGAGTAGGCGAAAAGAAGTAGTTTATGCAATACCACGACGGGAAAGCTTGGAGGACACATGTCAGCAAAAAAGACGGAAGCAAGGCTACGCCCAAAAATATTATTGGCCAAATATCGGAGAAGGACGTAAAAGGATGGATAAAGAATTGTCTGATATGCGCAACAAGGAAAGCACAGGAAGTAAATTGAAAGCACCGTTAAAGCCAATGCCAATCCCACCAGAGCCAATGACAATGATCGCAATGGATGTAGTAGCCCATTACCAGAAACTAACGATGGAATAATCTATATATTGTAGTGACAGATATTTAAATCAAAATTTCCGAGAAGCATTTCGCAATACCAGATCAAAAAGCTAGAACTATAGCGAGAATCCTAGTAGAAAGAAATATGCTTGTAGATATGGAACACCCAAAACAGATTTTAACTGACCAAGGAACCAAACTTCATGAGCGAATCATAGATAGAAGTAAACGAACTACGTTCAGATTGCGGAAATTGAGAAATTTCGCCTTATCACCCACAAAACAAATGGTCACCGAACGATTCAATGGCATATTAATAGAAAGTGATGTCGAATTATGTAAGCAGACACCAAAAGTTGGACAGATATATAAATCTATGCCTTATGGCCTTATAGAATGTCAATACATTCAGCAACAAAAATGAGTCCATTCAATTTAATGTTACGGCGAGAGAATGTAACATGCCGATCGACTTAGAGTATCAACACAATATCAACAGTATATGGATAGATTTGATGATTACGTAACAGGGATTTCAAAGAGCGATGCAAGAGATCTGGAATAACGGCAGGTTATGAATATTAGATTCAATCGAAGAAAGTTATAAAGAATTACATGATAAAAAGGTAGAACGTACGGCGAGCGTACTTTCAGGTTGAGACTGGGTAATAATCGCAGACGGCCAGAAAATGTATCCCAGGGTGACCAGAAACTACAAAGATGTGGTAAAGAACCATACGAGATAGTGTTATTGTAAACGAGACAATGCTCGAGTTAATTGGTTCAATAACCCACTCACCAGACCTATTTACGTAACGTAAGCAGATGTAAAGCGATACCTAGAACAATTAACAGAGAACCAGAAAAATCAGAGGTATGCAAAACCAGATCACAAACTCAACAGGCCTCAGTTATAAGCGATTAACGATGAGTCGAAAATAGGAAGCGACATCGAATAATACCAGTGAGAACCTAAACCAGTTGAATCAAAAATTAACTCTAAATTGCGGACCCAAGATAATGTAGACAAAATGGATATAATAGTAAAAGCCATCAGAGAAATTAATGCAGAATGGGTCGAAGGAAAAGGATGGAATGGAGAATAGTAATATAAAGCTGGGAAAAATCGCTATGGATTACGCCAAAGGAGCTAGAAGTCCACCAGAAATGGATCGTTTATCAAGAAATATACCATGATATTTTACTATTGGCAGATGTAGAAGGAAACGTACCTTTACATATTGCCAGTACAACACAGAAACACTCAACGAATAATGGATATAATTCAATTTTATGCAGAAATTGCGGACACAGCTCAAATATACCAAACGAAGAGGACAAACACTACTAATGTCGCAGTTGCAGCAGATGCTTCTACAACAGTTCTGAGGAGAACTACTAAGAACCGGAGCACTCGTTCAAGAGAAAGATAATGGAGATAATAATGTACTACACTGATGCACTGAAATCGAGACAAGCAAGTGCAATTAAAATTTCATAACCAGTTACGCGACAATTAGAAAGAGAAGAAATGATGGAAAATATTCAAACGCTGTATGGGAAGCTATCGATGGCTAAACAGACGAAAGCAACAGCCAATCTGATGAAATGGACCTACGAAGTTCACCGGCTTAAATGTATTTGACTTCAAAATATCGATATTAGAGAGAACGCAGATACGTCTATTAGAATAAGCGAATACGTCAGTAATGCTCACTACCCATTTCCATAAGACGATTAAAAGCAAGTGTTGAAATCGGGAAGGGACTAAGCGGATTTCCAATCATCCAAAGAAGCAATACGAACGAGATAGAAAGGAAACAAACTTGTAACTGATAATACACAGAGGCATCGAAAGCAATTCATATAGATTTCAAGCGATGCAAAGCAAGAGTAAAAGAGTATTGGACGACAAAAAGCAAGAATAATAAAAGGTTATACGAGGGATGATAATTTGTAGAATAATTAAATGGTCGTGAGGACGACATTTCAAAGAGGGAACCCCGGTATGTAGATATTATATGGAGAAGGAGAGGAGCAACAGTCCAAAACTAAGATGATCAAGATGCCAAACCAAATGCTAGAGACGAAAACAAATCGCCAACAACAATTTAGGAATCATTCTAAAAAGGCACGGTCCAAGAAACAGCAACAGCAAATAGACGAGGGAAGGCGAAACCAAAGGGATGATGTTACTAAAACAGAAGGAAGAAATCAAAACCGGACCCACCCGCTACAAAAATAATGATATTATCACGTCCATCAAGGTTAACGGAAGCCGACGAAATATCACGAAAGAAATGAGATCGTTTCAGAATACGAACAATAAACGATAAAGGAATTTCAAGCAAAGGAATATGCTACAACTGCAATGAATACAAACATAAAAGTTGTCAATTCGATGCAATAGGAAAACCAGAAATGATGGAAATACGATCCGAAGAAACTCATCATCATTTTAAACCACTAAAGACGTATGCAGAGATGTACAAAGAACAGAAAGGCGTAAAAATCCAAGTAGAGCCTGAGGGAAGGCAAATTACGAATAATAAAAGAGGAATAGAAACGATTGAACAAGTATGTATACAAAACATAAATTATCGATTGTGGAAATTGAACATGGAAAGCAGGAAAAAATGCGATGGACAAGTCTAGAGGGCACGCAGAAATTATATGTGCCAATAACGATATATAATAACCTGCACATTAGCCAAAACGCCTGGAGGAAAAACTCACCAACACTCAAAAGAGAAGATTATTCAACGTCGAGCCACGAGAAAATAAAGAAATAATAATAAAAGTGGGAACTCAAAACCCAAAGAGTGGAGAAGAGATAATATCGAAAATACGGCAAAGAACCCATTACAAAAGTTTGTATATTTCGAAACTTAAAAAGAACGGAACGATAAATGAGGAGAATCAATGTCAATCAAATGATGATATCAAAATCAAAAAATACCGCATTTTCCAACTAAAAAGAAAACCGTGGAAAGTAATATAGTTACACGTTCAGAGAGGAAGAGATGTTACTGGAAATTCAATAACAAAGGAAAGTTACTAGAACATTACGACAAAACGTCCGGAAGAAGAAACAAAGAGAACCATTGACCAACGGGGACAGATCAGAGGAAAGCAAGGCCAGTAATTAATTAAACATAGAATCAAACGCAGCAATGAAAGAAGAGATTAGTAATATTGAGAACACAGCGAAAAACCTATCACAAAAAGTCTGTGTTACGAACCTAAAAGAAACGAACCAGTAAACAAAAGAATCCAATGTTTGAACGTAGCAAATATCACAACGAATCGAAAGTACCGCTATCGACGAAAAGAAAACTTGCAATTATGTAATAATATCCAAAAGGGAACTCATGAGCATTTGGAGAACGATAACAAGGGAAGCCACTCAAGGTTCAAATGCGACAGTCAACATTAATAAGACCATCTGAGAAAAGAACCAAGAAACGAAACATGGAAAAAGGGAACTGATTCATGGACGACAGCCACCGTTTCAATTCCACGAAGCATTAAACTCCAGAAAGCACTTAAAATGTGCAACCGAAAGAGGGGCATAATTGGAACAACCAATGCAAGAGAAAGGTACGACCGTAAACCTAACGAAAAGAATTATATGAGTTAAAGATCTGGGATAACAAACACCAGTATTAAGTAGGTTAGTTAATGCTGTAAATAATTCAATTAGTAAGAACTACCAAATGTAGAAAGAAGACAGCGAAGAAAAGATTATGGCCAGCAGTGGAAAAATTTCAACTATTGATATTTGAATTAGGACATACGATGTAGAAAGAACTGAGGAATACGGAATAATAGGATAGATTCTAACACAAGCGGAACTCTGGTTAAAAAGAACCGCCCATTATCGAAGCACAACAATGTCCAACGAATCTGATGTTATAAACAGATTAATTGAATGAGAAAATGGGGATTATACGGACATTGGTTTATAGAGTCCCGGAGACGATTGTGTAAACGAGAAAAGGACATTGTATATAGTGTGAAATATTATGTAGTTAATTAGTAGAATTAGTATGCACGTATATAGTAATATTGTACAAAATGTGTCAGAAATAGTAAGCAAACAGAAATAAATGCGATGAATTAATGATGTATTATAACTAACAGATGGATCCGAAAACGCAAAATCAACAAAATCAAGTGAGAAATACCACCATTCGTAGAGTAATACAACAAACCAGCAGCTGCCAATAACCAAGATGTAGAATTAAATCACAGGAAAATACCAAGATCAAGGAGTTCGAGGGGCAACGTGGAACGACAATGTGAATTAATGACCGCTAATAACAAAACAGATGGCGCCAAACGTCAGTGGACAAGATACTCGGATCTAGGTATACGGGAAAGCGTAAACAGAGGCCTACAAACAACATAAGACTAGAAGAGCAGCAGAGAGCATACTAGCAATGTGCAGAGATAAGATTGACCATTAGCAGATCTCAAGTTAGATGGCAAGCTGAGCGAAATTAGAAGACTACGCAACAGATCAACAGCACGTAGATCGAGCAAGTGGTGGAATGGATAAACATCGATGCCAGAATTCGACCCCTGAACCGGATTCAACAGTAGAGTAAAAATAAAGCGTACCGTGTATAATATGTATAAATAAACGATAAAGTAAAAGCAACGTCGAATATCAGAATTTTGTAGTATGCAGACAATTATCGATGAAATAAGAAAGGCGGAAATCCATCCAGAACTATCGGAGACGAAGTAATGAAAGAAAAATTAGGTAGTGGTGAACGGATGATAAAAGAAAGATTTAAAATTGTGGTGTTAGAGTGTAGAAGGAATATACTGATTTGGAGGCGAGACGAAACGAA